>JAVJIF010011667.1:0-138383 GCA_038442645.1 Agave tequilana | reverse complement strand
AGCCTCCGATACCCTCCTAGCCTTCTTCGGATAGGCTCACACTTGGAAGCAGAGTCGTGAGAACGTTTGGACACAGCCTGCCGACTCTTTTTAGCAGGCTGCCCCTTGGGTGCTGGTGCCTTTGACCCCATCCCTGCTTCCCTCCTGTTCCCTCTCGGTGCCTGATACTCGTCCATACCTCACACACGTTTGTGGACTCCAACTTGTCCTTATAAGGCGCTTTGATGCTCTTAATACAAGAGGTATTTATTTCGAATCCAGGCATCTTACTAGCCAGGAGTACCAGGTACAGAAGCTGAGACTGGTATAACAATTAGGCGTCTTGTGAGGAAGGCCGAAAATAGTTTTTGTCCCTCCAGCCACGCTGTAATCCATGCCCGAGCACCTTCAAACAAATTCCGCTGAAGGAGAGGTCAACATTGGGGTTGTCGATATACAATTGATCATAGCTAAACTGTTGAGCGAAACGACTCGGCATGTAGGGCTCGATCGTACACGAATTTCCTTGCTGGAAGATCAGATATCCAGGCCGAATATTAATCAGCCACCAGAAGACTCCCAATGGCAGTCTTGTGAAATCATCTGGTCCCGCAAGGTCAGCAAATTTATCCCCGTAAGACGCGCTAGCAATCTCTGGGAAGCAACGTCGAGCTGATAGTTCAAAACATTCAGAATACACTTCCGAACAAAGAATATGTAGTAGTTAGACCAGCTCGAATTTTTCAGCTTCTGCACGAAGGGGACAAAACCTGCAGAAGGAGGCACTGCCGTCATCAGTGAAGGGCAGTGCATAACGTACCAAGCCATCAAGTACGTATATGGAAGCTCGATCCTGGGGTTAGGGGTCTTCACTCTCGACCTTCCCTCCGAATCAACTTCTGGCCTGCCCTTGGAGTCAATAATGGCCTCCACTTGGCACAGGATTTTAACCAAAGCCCGTAACCCACTCTACATTTAGCTACCATCGCCGGAAGGAGAGCGATAGACTTTTCATAGGCGAGAAAAACCATCGGGTACACCACATCAGTAACAATTACTTCATGCGGCAATGTTGGCACCACACAACGTTTCAGCCACAACATAAGGAAGCCCGCCAATAGGGCCCGGTGAGAAATGGTAATTCGGGCCTAGTGATGAAAACTTTCAAAGACCGTATCAGGTCTGAAAGCATCCTCGTTCGACTCAGTGGTGTAAGAGCTTGTAGAGGCATCAATCCTCTCAGCAATTTCCTCGTCAGTACAAGGGGCCAGACTAGTCATCAGGCTATCCTTCTCATTTATGCTATTGAATAGATAGCTCACCCAGGACATCTACTTGACACCCCTGTTCCTCTAGAAGGATATTTGGCCGCAAATGTGGAAGTGGCAGAGCACTTCCAATACGTCTTATATACCTGAGGATCCTCTTTCTTCAGAAGATGAAGCTCTTCAGAAGTCGGAATGTATTCTTCATCAGGGGCATCTCCCATATCAAACCCGAGACTTCATACAGTTCATGAAGAGCAAGCCCATCTCTCCAACTGGAGTAAAAAAATATGCCTGTTAAAGGATTATAGTGCTCCAAGACACCATAAAAATTGTGCGAACTTTGCGGAGGCCATACTGTACGGCCCTGATCGAGTGATATAGCCCCACCTATTGCAGTAGAGCCCCGAGCTAACGAGCACAAATCCAACCATCCTACCCCACCAAGATTTGTTAGTGGAATGAACCCACCCGAGCGGACGAAAGTCGACGGAAAAATCACCCCTAACTTTCATAAATTGTTTGATAAAAGTAGCGCCAAGCTGAGGGTTTCTCCTCTTGGATATTTAGATCTGACCAACCCGGGAAATAAACCAAAGACCTCTTTCGCATGCCCACCAGGGTGTATTTCTTTGGCACCTAATTTGCCGAGAAAAACGCCGGAGACAAAACAGGAAAGATCCAAATCCATCACACGGTGAACGGACATGTGCTGAGATAAGACAGGGGATACATCCTCTCCTTATTGGGAAGAAAGAACCTCCTATCCCTTATCTGACGGAGTCGCTTATAATCTCCGTCGTGCAAAATCCTATCATCCTCGTCAATGACGTCTCCAAAAAGGAAAACAGGCTTCCGTAACAGAGTGCGGGAATCCGTCTCGAATAGTCCATCAGAGATAATCTCCCAAATGGTCATCATACTACCCTTGAAAATCCTCTCCTTTCGCTCCTTTGATTTACCAGTAGCTACAGGAGCAATCCTCTGAAGCGCGAAGGTCAGATTGCGATCGGCGCCACTTATGTGTCCAAAGTAGCACTTCTTGGATAAGGGGTCGGAAGAGTATTGCACTGTAGAGAAGACAACACTTGGTCAGAAATTTGAAAGAAAATGGCTAAGTGTTTGAAATTTAAACGCAGGAATGAGTCCAGACGCAGAAATCAGCAAAATTCGCGTCTAGACTCAAAAATGTGAGGCTTGCATCTAGCCCGCATTTCAAAATCCATAACTTAGAAAAATTTCTAAGTATCAAGCTCTGACACGAGATTCAATAAAACGTGCGTCTAATCTTATAAGACGCGAGAATCATAAGAAGTCTGCGTCTAAATTCCCATACTTAGAAATATTCTGAGCATTGAGTACAAAACGCAAGGCTCAATGAGGCCCGCATTCAACAAACAGGTACGGACTCAAATTGATGAGGCAAAGACGCAGAGGTCGTCAAATCCGCGTCTAGCCTACCAATTCAAGAGCCCCGTCTGAAGATCAAACACGGGCATGAGCCTCGTGTTGGCAGTTCACATTCAAAAGAGACTTAAAAGTTAAAAGAACTCTTTAAGCCGTTCAATGGCAAAACCAAATCAGATAGTTTTACTACCTGAAATAGGGGCCTCCTGCGTGGAAGAAACGCCCATCTGAGTCTCAGGAGCAGCAGCGCTCGAGGACGAAGCCACATGCTTAGCTTTTGGGGCCATTTCGACCGTGAAATCGGTGCTAAAGACATTAAAACTGGAAAAGAGTTTTTAAGTTTTTTTTAACTCTCGAACAGAAAGCTCAGCGAAGAAGAAGAAGAGTCTAATGATGACTCTTGAAAGACTGTTGTCTTTTATAGGCACAGTGATTCGCAGAGATACGCGGCACTTAGCTCGAGGCCTAATCCCTGCTTGACGCGTGGCGTACATATTAAATGTAACGCAAAATTCGCACGTCAAGAGAAAAATTGTCCCCTCAATTTCGCCGGACAGATGGCAACGCGAGTAAAACACGGATTCGTGTTTAACAAAAACCGCGTCCCTTCAAAAGTCGCACCTCTTCAGCAAAGCCAAAGTCGCGCCTAGTTCACAGAGTGAGAGCTGCATCTTCATCTCAAAGATCGCGTCCCTCCAAGAGCCGCGTTTCTTCAGCAAACTAATTGATGCGTCCCCACTCCAAATGAGGACTGCGTCTTTAAAGCAACATGACTCCTGCGTCTACAAGACTTGCATTCAGTCTTTACTTCAGCAAATCAGTTCAACAGTACACTGGCACAAGCAGACAACTGTTCACCCCTGGTTCAACAGTACGCCAACAACCAGCTTAGAGCACTGAGGGGGTCTGGACTGCATATCTAGATACTCACCACGATCATTCCTGGTGGCTTCAAAGGGCTTTATAGTACACTCACGAAGGCCATACTCCAGATAAGATCAAGCTCAGAGTATCTCAAATGATTGTCAGTCTAATTATGAGAAGTATGAATTCAACTAGAGTCCAAAGTATTTCGAAATCCGTCCCAATCAACCGCAGAATATCGAAAACTTTAGAGGGGGTTCTGTAGGTTGTCTAAAAATCACTAAAGACAAGTCGTCAAAAAGTAGAATCTAAACTCCAGACGCAGGGCTAGTCATCGCTATCAGTGCAGCACCAAGACGCGAGGGTTGAAACCCGCGTCTCGACATCACTGCGAGGACCAAAGACGTGAGGGTTGAAATCCGTGTCTCGGCATTATTGCAGTACCGAGACGCAGAGTCCAAGCCCGCATCTCACGCGAAGCTTGACGCAGAGCTAGAAACCCGCGTCTCTCAAGCATTACTTCAGCAGCAAAATGCAAGGCTCAAACCTGCGTCTCAGTTATAACTGCCTTCATTACTGGCTCAATTACTGCCCACGTAATGAGGGAGTTAACCCCATTATGGAGTATTTTTAGGGGACACGTTTACCCCTTAAAACCTCTATAAATAGCCCAGTTTGCTATGAAAGAAAGGGGACAGAAAAAAGAGGAGAGCTCTCTAAGGGGATGTAAGGGTACCATGGAGGGGGACCTCTAAAAAGGGGTTGAAGGAGAGAATCCTAGTGAAGGAATCTAAGAAGCCATAGGCAGGGGGAGAGCTAACTCGCCAGAGTTCGGTCTTGAAGCGCTTGAAGCCTAGAAAGAGTTCAATTCTTTTTGTTAACTTGTTGAGTTCAAGTTCTTTAAATCTCTTTGAGATTCCATTACTGATAGGAGTTGTGCTACTTCACAAGTAGATCCAAAGAGAGGATCCATAAGAGAAACTTGACGTTCGGCCGGTCAACAGAGAACAAGACTCACTCTCCACCGCCACGTGAAGAACCCAGCTTAAATAAAGAGGAGAATCAATCAAGAGATTTCCTGTCTTTTGTAATCGATTGTATCCGTTGTAATCTTCTATTCAATTAAAAAAATTTTGCAATTGTGATTTTTTCGACGCATATAAAAGATGGTGACTCCACTGAACGTCGATCTAGAAATGCATCAATCAAGGTTTGCAATTGTGATCAATTTTCCCCAACGGAGTCGCCATCTTTGTACGCGTCGAAAAAATCACAATTGCAAAATTCTTTGAATTGAATAGAAGATTATAATGGATACAATCCGATTACAAAAGAGAGAAAATCTCTTGATTGATTCTCCTCTTTATTTAAAGCTGGGTTCTTCACGTGGCGGTGGAGAGTGAGTCTTGTTCACCGTTGACCGGCCGAACATTAAGTTTCTCTTGTGGATCCTCTCTTTGGATCTACTGATGAGTAGCATAGCTCTTATCAGTAATGGACTCTTAAAGAGATTTAAAGAACTTGAACTCAACAAGTTAACAGAAAGAGTTGAACTCTTTCTAGGCTTCAAGCGCTTAAAGACCGAACTTTCGCGAGGTAGCTCTCCCCCTGCCTATGGCTTCTTAGATTCCTTCACTAGGACTCCCCCTCCAACCCCTTTTTAGAGGTCCCCCTCCAGGTCCCCTTACATCCCCTTAGAGAGGTCTCCTCTTTTTTCTGTTCCACTTTTTTCCTAGCTATTTATAGCTATTTATAAAGGAATTGGGGTATAACTAACCCCTTAAATCTCTCTATAATGGGGGGGTGTAACCAACTTCTTAAATCTCTCCATAATAGGAAGTTATTCCCCATTATGTGGAGAGAAAATCGGGGTGTAACTGCCCCCTTAAAACTCTCCATTATAGGGATTAATCTCTCCTTTAAGTGGAGAGAACATGCGAGTGACTGACGCAGTCATGACTGACAGTTATAGCAGAAACGCGGGTCTCGCATTGAACGCGGGCCTCACTCTGATGTTAAGACACGGAGCTCACAGCCTCGTGTCTGTGTTGGAACGCGGAGCTGCTCAGGCTTGCGTTTGAGTTGAAACACAAGGCTGGCTGAGGTCAGTGTTTGACAAAGGACGCGAGGTCCGCATCTGGCGACCTCCGCATCTGAGAAAGGACACGAGGTCCGCGTCTGGCGACCTCCGCGTCTAACAAAGGACGCGAGGTCCGCATCTGGGAGGTTTGCGCATGAGGCTTTGTCTTCAGTAATTTTTTGATAGCTTACAGTGCTGTTTTGCAATTCGGGTTGTATACATTCAGATTGCCGTGAAGTGAGGCATAAGGTATATAAATAAGAGTTTTCTTATTTAGATTATTCCTTCAATGTACTTATCTCATGAAACCGTAAATCGAGCTTGGTTTTATCAATTTTTATCAGTTTTATGTTGTTTTCTTAATTTAGGAGACAACTCAGGTTATATGAATTCAGGATACAGTGATGTGAGATACAAGGTATGTTGCCCAAAGGCCTATCACCCTAGTTTTGATGATGATCAACTCATGAAGTTATGATTACTAATGATCTTGTGTTTAATTAGTGACAGATTCCTTATCAAGATCTTAGTAGGTGTGGAGCTTCAACAAAGGATTAAAGACAAGTTGGAAGCTAGCACCGGTTGATTCACGAGCCTATGCATCAAGAACACATCTAGAGATGAGCTCGGTGGATTGCATTTGGACCAAGTCAAGAAGATGAGAAGCCTTCAAGTGAAGACTTCAAGAGGATGAAGACTTGTGTCTAGGTATAAGATTTTTATTTGTTTTAGTTAATATGTAAAGGATAGAATAGATTGGTGGATTGCTCAAGTCATATCACACACACACTCTTGAGATTTAATTGTCTTTTCATAAAAGAATTTTAGTTAGAAAAGACTCTTTCTTTTTGGTAAAAAGATTTTTCATTGGACAAAATACATGTTTTGGTTTTTGATGTTACCTATATACATATCTTTCAAAACCAAGTTTAGAGCCTTATGTCAAAAACTAGATATTCATCTTATTTGTGTAGTGGATCATATCCATACACACTATGCTTTAAAAGTATATCTTGTTCTGTATTTGATGAGATTTTCCTTATGACAAAATATCTACTTTGGGTTTTGGTAATTTCTTATATACATATCTTTTAACCAAAACAAGTTTAGTGCTTTATGTCAAAAACTAGATATTTTATCTTGATTGTGTGGTGGATCATATCCATACACACTTTGCTTTATAAGTTCAAAATATCTTGTTTTTGTATTTTGTGAAGTTATGAAAAAACAAGTTTTAGAAAAACATATTTCTAGAAAAACAGTTTTTATTTTGATTGAAACTATTTTCTGGATTTACTGTGAATTTCTGGGATTTTATTAAGCCAAAAGACCAATCCTTAATCCCTATTTTCTGGTTCTGTCAGTTCTGATTTTTCAGAACTGACAGAGGCCGGTCGACCGGGTCGGTCGATCGGACGTGCACGACGTGCACGCCAGTGTGCACTGGAGATCGGTCGACCGGGCCGGTCGACCGTTTCAGAGAGCTTTGCTCTCGGGAATTATCAGTCGACCGGGCCGGTCGACCGACAGAGAGTTTACTCTCTTCTCCAGGTGCGCGTCGACCGGGCCGGTCGACCGGAGCTGCAACGGTCGGATTTTTGACCGTTGCGGTCGACCGGACCGGTCGACCGGTAGCTCTGACAGAGCCCAACGGTCAGATTTTTCTGGCCTCTATAAAAGGGGTTTTGTCATTGTTTTGAGCCAAGATTTTTGGAGATCTTAGAGCTAGTTTTTCCCAGTCTTTCTGAAGGGTTTTTCTCCACAAAATTAGAGTCAATACTTCCAATTAAAAGGAGAGTTTTATCAAAGAGTGTAAAAGAGATTTTCTTGTGTTTTTCACCAAAGATTCTTTCCTTGCTTTCTCACACAAACACTTGAGCATCCATTGAGCTATTCATTCTATAGGAGTGTTATTGTGAGAGGATTTTAGGTGATCAAGAGTTGTGATCACCAAAGTTCATCTTTGTTCTTTGAGAAGGCGGACGGTTGTGTTCGCGGTTTGTTTCGGGTCCTAGTGAGGACTTGGTGTTGTTGGGTCCTAGTGAGGACTTGTAGCTTGAGGTGCGGCCTCGACGAGCGGTGGGCTTGTGGTGTGTAAGGGACTAGAGAGTCCGAGGGCTTGTAGGTGTTGCGGCACCGAGGAGAGATCCGGGGGATCTTGCATAGTGGAAACTCCTTCGTGTGTCGAAGGCGGGGATGTAAAGCAAGTGTGCTCGAACCTCGAAACAAACCCTTTGTGTTTGCGATTGCTTACTCTCTCTCTCTCCTCTCTCTCTCTCTCTCTCTCTCTCTTTGTCTCTTATATCTTGCATTACTTTATAGTCTTTATCTTTTATGTGCATGATATACCCTTGTGCTTAATTGATATATAATTGCGTGGGATTGTTGTTAACACTAGTATTCAACCAAGAGAGCCAACGCGGCACCTCAACCCATTCAAGGGGAATCTAGAGGAGCTTGTCCAGAGCCTCGCAAGGGGAATTCGGCAACACTCTTGTGTTATACACAAGTGTTTAATTAAAAGAAGTTTAATTTGGTCATAATAGATTTAATTCCGCATTATTTGTTCATAAGTGACCATTAGATTAGCCATCACCTATTCACCCCCCCCTCTAGGTGATCTTACAATTGGTATCAGAGCCAAGTGCTCTTGATATTGGGTCTAACAACCTAGAGTTAAAGATCCTCCTTTAGGCTAATCACAATATTTTGTACACACACCATGGACTTCATGTCACCACCCACCTTTGACATTCTTAACATCCAAATTTGGAAGGTTAAGATGTCTTTGTTCCTCAAAGGACTTGGCCTTAGTGTATATCTTGCCACAACTAATAAAGAATATTGCTTAAATGGTAAGAACATTGAGGCTAATGCAAAGGCCCTACATGCTTTAGTATCTAGCTTAGATGATGATTATTTGTCTAAGTTAACTAATCTTGACTCGGCTTTTGTAGTGTGGAATACCCTCACCTCCCTTGGCGAAAAGGATCTATACTATGCGGGGAGCGATTCGGACGTTGGGAGCGACACCTCCAACGTATGCTACATGGTCCAAGGGGATAACCCCCTTGAGGTAAACACCGAATCCGATGATGAGGATGTAGACATGTCATATGATGAGCTTGCTACCTTTTGTCATCTTGTGCTTGAAAAATATGACATGATTAAAAAGAAAAATAAAAATTTGAAAAAGGAACTTGATTGCATGCATGTAGAACATGACTCTTTTAGAAGTAACATTGCATGTTTAGAAAAAGATAATAAAATTTTGAAAAAGAATTTTGATGCCATGCTTAATGATAAAGATTTATTAGAAAATAAAATGGCATGCTTAGAAAAGGAAAATGAGTTTTTGAAAAATGAGAATGTTTCCCTTATGTCTAAATTAAATAATTTATGTAAAGGAAACATTGATTTGAAAAATAAAATTGATATGGTGGAAAAACAAAAAGAAGTTGTTTTTCAAGAGAATAAATCTTTAAAAAGAAAACTATGTGAAAAAGAAAAGATTTTGTTTCTCAAAAGAAAAGAAAATTGATCATATATCTCATCATACTTCTCATGCACACATTGATCAAAATGAGATTAAAAAGTTGAAAAATAAAATTGATAATTTGAGCTCTAATTTGAGCTCATGTGCATTCAATCATACTAGATTGGAATCCTTGTTTCAAAAGAAACAAGTTCCTCATACTCATGCACATTCACATCATGCTCATACTTATGTTGCACATCACGATCACAATCACACTCATAAGCATCATGATAGGGTGTACACTTGTACACATTGTGGTCGCAAAGGCCATTTAGCAAAATATTGTTTTGATAAGAAGCATAACTTATATTTTGCTATGTCTAAAGGATTTTGGGTTCCTTATAATAAAGCTAACCCCAAAGGACCCAAGAAAATATGGGTACCAAAACCCCCACCTTTTGCTTGTGATGTAGGTGAGGGCTCTCACAAAACGTGAGAGGGATGGTACCTTGGTAGTGGATGCACTTGGACATGATGGATATACTTTTGGGTTGCATCGCTATCAAGGAGCTTTGGTGGATCAACCACCATGCTAGGAGCTTTGGAGTTGGTAACAATTTCTAAACTCCTATTTTATTTATGTACATGCTTTTATTTTCATAATATCATTCATAGCATGTTCATGTTTTAAGATTTTATGTGCTTCATGTGGCATTTACATGCTTAAATGTAGAATGCGTCAAAACTTGCATTTATACATATATGTATAGTGAACTACAATTGACTCATATATATTTGGACTTCATGCTCATTTGTATCCACTATATGCATGTGTATAGGCTAGTTTTGATGATTCGGTCATTTATACTTGTTATGCCTATCTTTGATTTTACTTCATGTATATGTGTGTTTAATTCAAATCTAATAAATTTACATGTATACCGTGAGTCTCTAGCTTTCATGCAAATATTTGATAGACTCTTTTACAATTTTGGATATGTATGTGTATTGTTAGATTTGTATAATTCATACATATACCATGAAGATTGTAGTTTTTTTAATAAAAATGATTTTGTGTTGATTTGATAACAATGATTTCTATGTGATTTGAGCTTCAATGACAACTTTCATGAAATACTATTTACATAACCTTTGAACACTCATCTTTTATTCAAAAATATATTTATGAGCTTTATGGACTATGAGTGCTTGGATTTTTATGTACTTAGTCTCATTCATGAAAAACATATGATTTGACATATTTGAAGGATCTTTAACTAGTTTTCAAAAACAATTTATACTAGTTATGTATTCTTCAAATAGTTTTTGAGATTGTCACATGATTCAATTTTTCTTAAAATTTAATGCTTCATGATTTGAATTTTAGTTTATATGTTAGTTTTTGTCAACACTAGGATTTATACTTGAACATATCATGGGCCTCAAAGGATCTATTAGTAAGTGTGCTTAAATGCTTATTTGAACCCTTGAAATGTACTTGTATTGCTTAGTTTGATGATTCATACATATTTAAACTTATGTTCACCTTTTGGATTTGATTTATGATCATGTGCCTTTTATTTCATATATATGTGTGTTTTGCCAAACCTTAAAATATACATGTATAACTCTTGAGTCTTTTGCCTTCAATGCAAATCCATTCATATAGACTCACTTGAGTTTAAGAGATATGTATGTATATTTCATGTATTGTCAAAACATACATATATCTTGACATATAGATTTTGTTTTCAATGATTTAATAAAAATGTGAGATGATTTTGATGTTTATGATTTTCTAAGGAATATTGTACCTTATTGCCATTTTCATGATGCCATGTTTCACATAACATTAGTACACTCACTTCTTTGAAACTATTTGGACTTTATAGATTAGAGTGTTTGAGTGTTTTGTGTTTCATTGCTATTTCATGAAAATCCTTAGATTTATTCCTTGATAGAAGGATTTCGTACTAGTTGTTAAACACTCTCATTTAACTAGTTCGAATTCTTCATGGGTTGTTAATGCTAAGCTTAATTCAAATCTTATTTTCAAGCTTATGCATTAGATTTTAAAATGGTATCAATATTTTTTATTTGATATCAAAGAGAAAATTCAAAATTTGTTTTGATAAAATAGAATTAATGATTTTGTTTTGATGAGAAAAATTCAAAATTTTTGATTTGTATTGCCCCTCCTTGACTTCTTTATTTTGACATAAAGGGGAGAAAATTTGTTGATTTGATTTTACTTTGAACCCTTTGTTGATGATTGACAAAAAGGGGGAGAAGTATTTGTGTTTTTGTTTTGATATATATGCATGATTTCCTTGCTTAAAGGGGGAGAAGTATTTGTCCTTCTTACTTAAGGGGAATTAAGATTTGTATTTATGCATATGTGTTTTGATTTATGCAAATAGGAGTAAAAAGATTTTGATTTATGCTTGTTGCATCTCCATATTTGCATCCATATTCATGTGCTTCATGATCATATTTATTATTTATTTTGTATGCATGAGTTAAGGGGGAGCTTCTTTGAAGCTTTACTTTAATCCATGCATATATAACGTCATGAGTTTTGTCATCATCAAAAAGGGGGAGATTGTTGGCCCAAAGGCCTATCACCCTAGTTTTGATGATGATCAACTCATGAAGTTATGATTACTAATGATCTTGTGTTTAATTAGTGACAGATTCCTTATCAAGATCTTAGTAGGTGTGGAGCTTCAATAAAGGATTTAAAGACAAGTTGGAAGCTAGCACCGGTTGATTCACGAGCCTATGCATCAAGAACACATCTAGAGATGAGCTCGGTGGATTGCATTTGGACCAAGTCAAGAAGATGAGAAGCCTTCAAGTGAAGACTTCAAGAGGATGAAGACTTGTGTCTAGGTATAAGATTTTTATTTGTTTTAGTTAATATGTAAAGGATAGAATAGATTGGTGGATTGCTCAAGTCATATCACACACACACTCTTGAGATTTAATTGTCTTTTCATAAAAGAATTTTTAGTTAGAAAAGACTCTTTCTTTTTGGTAAAAAGATTTTTCATTGGACAAAATACATGTTTTGGTTTTTGATGTTACCTATATACATATCTTTCAAAACCAAGTTTAGAGCCTTATGTCAAAAACTAGATATTCATCTTATTTGTGTAGTGGATCATATCCATACACACTATGCTTTAAAAGTATATCTTGTTCTTGTATTTGATGAGATTTTCCTTATGACAAAATATCTACTTTGGGTTTTGGTAATTTCTTATATACATATCTTTTAACCAAAACAAGTTTAGTGCTTTATGTCAAAACTAGATATTTTATCTTGATTGTGTGGTGGATCATATCCATACACACTTTGCTTTATAAGTTCAAAATATCTTGTTTTTGTATTTTGTGAAGTTATGAAAAAACAAGTTTTAGAAAAACATATTTCTAGAAAAACAGTTTTTATTTTGATTGAAACTATTTTTCTGGATTTACTGTGAATTTCTGGGATTTTATTAAGCCAAAAGACCAATCCTTAATCCCTATTTTCTGGTTCTGCCAGTTCTGATTTTTCAGAACTGACAGAGGCCGGTCGACCGGGTCGGTCGACCGGACGTGCACGACGTGCACGCCAGTGTGCACTGGAGATCGGTCGACCGGGCCGGTCGACCGTTTCAGAGAGCTTTGCTCTCGGGAATTATCGGTCGACCGGGCCGGTCGACCGACAGAGAGTTTACTCTCTTCTCCAGGTGCGCGGTCGACCGGGCCGGTCGACCGGAGGCTGCAACGGTCGGATTTTTGACCGTTGCCGGTCGACCGGACCGGTCGACCGGTAGCTCTGACAGAGCCCAACGGTCAGATTTTTCTGGCCTCTATAAAAGGGAGTTTTGTCATTATTTTGAGCCAAGATTTTGGAGACCTTAGAGCTAGTTTTTCCCAGTCTTTCTGAAGGGTTTTTTCTCCACAAAATTAGAGTCAATACTTCCAATTAAAAGGAGAGTTTTATCAAAGAGTGTAAAAGAGATTTTCTTGTGTTTTTCACCAAAGATTCTTTCCTTGCTTTCTCACACAAACACTTGAGCATCCATTGAGCTATTCATTCTATAGGAGTGTTATTGTGAGAGGATTTTAGGTGATCAAGAGTTGTGATCACCAAAGTTCATCTTTGTTCTTTGAGAAGGCGGACGGTTGTGTTCGCGGTTTGTTTCGGGTCCTAGTGAGGACTTGGTGTTGTTGGGTCCTAGTGAGGACTTGTAGCTTGAGGTGCGGCCTCGACGAGCCGGTGGGCTTGTGGTGTGTAAGGGACTAGAGAGTCCGAGGGCTTGTAGGTGTTGCGGCACCGAGGAGAGATCCGGTGGGATCTTGCATAGTGGAAATCCTTCGTGTGTCGAAGGCGGGGATGTAGAGCAAGTGTGCTCGAACCTCGAAACAAACCCTTTATGTTTGCGATTGCTTACTCTCTCTCTCTCTCTCTTGTCTCTTATATCTTGCATTACTTTATAGTCTTTATCTTTTATGTGCATGATATACCCTTGTGCTTAATTGATATATAATTGCGTGGGATTGTTGTTAACACTAGTATTCAACCAAGAGAGCCAACGCGGCACCTCAACCCATTCAAGGGGAATCTAGAGGAGCTTGTCCAGAGCCTCGCAAGGGGAATTCGGCAACACTCTTATGTTATACACAAGTGTTTAATTAAAAGAAGTTTAATTTGGTCATAATAGATTTAATTCCGCATTATTTGTTCATAAGTGACCATTAGATTAGCCATCACCTATTCACCCCCCCTCTAGGTGATCTTACAAGGTATATATATGAGGGTTTTCTTTTTGGATTATTTTTTCGACGTATTAATCTCACATTTCGGTAGTTTAGGCTTCTATAACTAGTTTTGCTATATTTACCTTACTTGCTGCCTCATTTCCTGCTCCTGTGTGTGTCTGTGCTCATGACATGATTTTCAATAAATGCTTTTCGATTTGAATTTATTGGTACACGTGTGCTTTTTTATGAACACCACTTGGCACTCATCTTACCACTCATTGGGGAGTTTCTGACTCCCTGAACCTGCATGTTATATCTTGGAGCTTGAACCGCGGTGGACTTCCTGATGATCAGAGTTGCGCAGCGGTAGCATCTTGGATCAACAATTGACCGTCGGGGCCCTACCTTCCAGGCTCCCCTGCTCGTCTCTCAAGTTTTCCTTTTGTAACTCGTGATCTCTTTTTGTACTGTTCATAATTATATATCTCTATGTATTCTCGCATTTGCGCCTATCGGTGATGTAATATTCCTTTAATATTATGTCACACCTTGTGATAACTTTGTAATTGTACTCATATATTAGAATGTATAATGCACCACATACTTTTTTACTCTGATTCTTACTTGCACTGATGCTTAGCGCATATATGTAAGGATATTTCCAACATACGTATATATGTTGCAATAATATCTCCGTAACCGCAGGATCGGGGCGTTATAACAAAACTTATGAGTCTTGAGAAACTTGATCGCAAGCCATGTTAGCTTCAAGAGAGGTTCTGTGAACCTCGAGAGCAGATGAATCGCGTGCCTTATTGGAAGACGGGCGGTTAACTTCCGAGGAAACTTTTCCTTGAGAAACCTCGGATGAGGTTGAAGAGCAAGTTTTATTTGCGACTTTGGAATTTTTACATTGATTTGGGGCTAATTGAGCCAAAGGAGAGAAGTTGCTCAAACTTCTCTTGGTCTAATTCAATGATGAGAGATTTGACGGTTGATCCAATCAGCTTGCGCCACAGCCTTCTTATTGGTGGAGAAATTAGTCCTCAGCGGAGTTGCCAACTTATGTTTCTCAGAAAATTGAAATGTAAAGTTCTTTAATTAATGCAAAAGAAGACTACAATAGGGTCAATACCCTATTACAAAAGAGAGAAGAAAATTGATTGATCTCCCATTTGTTTAATTATTGGGTTACTCTTGCGGCGATAAAGATTGAATCATGTTTTCTGTTGACAAACTGAGCTTGAAGCTTAGATCTCCTCACTTTTTGTCAAAGCACCGATTAAGATATGAATTTTCTACAACACTTGAAATCTCAAGGAGATTGAAAGAAACTTGATTGCTTACTGTTTAGCACAAATTTATCAAGAGTCTTCTCTTGTCTCTTTTTCTCTCTGCCTTAACTTTTTCATAGCTATTTATAGAGCATTTTGGGGTGTAACTGGCCTTTTAAATCTCTTTATAATGAGGATTCATTCCTCATTAAGTGGGAGACGTGAGTATAATTGACTCACTTTTATGGTTAATTTGTTACAGCAGAAATGTGGAGCCCGCGTTTCAAGTTAAAATGTGAGCATGCGCATGGCTCACGTTTAAAGAGGGAACGCGACTTTCGCGTTTGGCAAAGAACGCGGAGTTGCGTTTAAAGTTATAACGCGATCTCTGCGTTCAATGAAGGAACGCGATCTCCACGTTTTATGAGAGAAGGCGACCTTTGCGTTTAATGGGGAATGTGACCTTCGCGTTTTGGCAGAGGACGCGAGTCTCGCGTCTGACGCATTTTTTGACATCCTACATATCCTCCTCCTCGTCCAAAGTCATCTTACAACTAAGCTGAGCAGCTGAAAATAGCAATTGATAAACCTTCAGCACCCCAATCTTAAGAACCTGGATTCGATCTCAACAGTTATGAGGATTAGAGGACTCAAACTGGACAATTGAAGATCTGTATCTATTTACATCCAGCTCCACCGCCTCTTTCAGGTATAAATTTATCCCTTTCTCCAACGAGAAGGAGGTCGCTTCCCTAAGACTCATAGCACACGCCGCACTACGCTACCAGTTCCTCTTTGCTAGTCCACCACAATAATACACTGGCAGTTTCTCTCTGTCTGATCCTCCATCCTTAATACCTACTGATTCACACGTTCGAGAGTCTTAAGCCGACACAACACTAGTACTCCTAATGTGAAATACATCTTCTTTTTTTGTATGCTCTGACACATTCGATAAGCAAGACTAAAAAGATTCGTCAAAAGCTCGCTAGAGCTGGTTCATTTATACTAAAAGTTAACATTTTAAGCTAGTTCAAATAAATGATTGAATATAAACACTTAAAATTCAACTTGTTTAAATAAAGGCAATAAAAGAGTTACACTTGGAGAGAAAAAGATGTTGACATGTCTTTTCAAATGATCAATAGAGAACATACATTCAGTGTATTGCAATAGTCCAATATTGTATTACAAAGTCACCTTAGACGGATACGAATTAGACTTTTATTTTTTGAATATTCAGCTAGTGCAATTGGAGATATAATCAAATTAAAGTCACTATTATAGGAAAGCTCTTCTAAAACTTTTCTGATGTTAACAATGACAATTGGAGCGAATTTTGTTGCATTGCAGTTGGAGTTGCTGAAAAACAAGTTGCCTACAACTCAAAACTCAACTATTCATTAGACTAATTCTCAATTTGGGATTGACTAAAGAAATAATCTCAGATCTCAAAACACATTTTTTCCCCTCCCTTAACGGCCCACGTGTTGTGCGCCGACAACAACCAGAAGAGGAAGCCCTAGATCTCCAATGCACGAAGAACAAATTCCAAATAACAGCACAAAATCACAAACTCAGAGAAAGAACACGAAAACAAAGATTCAACGAGGTTCGGCCTTGTTGCCTACGTCTTCGGGGCAAGGAAAGAGAGTTTCTATTGATTGAATTAATCAATTACAAATTCTGCAGCACCTCTGAGTATCAAGAGAGCTACAATTTTTCCAGATGCAACAAACCCTAGAAAATCTGCCTTAAATACAACAGATTTCTAATTCAGCAAAACACAGCCCGACCCGACTGTCGGTCGACCGGTCGGTCGACCGACCCTATGCACCGGTCGACCGGGCCGGTCGACCGTGCCTAACCGAGAGTTAGGCACTTTCAGTCGGTCGACCGGGCGGTCGACCGATCTCCTCCTGCGGTCGACCGCTTGTGCATGTTGTACACGTCGGTCGACCGGACCGGTCGACCGATCTGCTGCTACTGCGGGCGGTCGACCGGGCCGGCGACCGTTCTCCTGCTGCTGCTCTGCTGACCTGCTTTTGTTGTTTTCCTTCTGGCAAAGACTCTCGTCGACTTCCTCGACGATCCTTGTCGACTTCCTCGACAATAACCTCTCTCTTCCTACAATTCTCCACCTCGGTGAAGATTCTTTCAAATCTGAGCCGAACTGTCCATCGACTCGAAGGTGGCTGCACCAATGTGGTTGCCTACGTACCCTGCCCAAGGGATCAAGCCATCTGTAGTTCATCCAAATGAGCTTCAGCAGGCTCAAGCTACATGAAGGACGTGGAGCAAAGCCTTACAATGTGCAAACTTGACTCCAGACACCACCTTAGTAAGCATATCGGCGGGATTCTCCGATGTGTGAATTTTCAGCAGTTCGATATCACCTTCTTCTAGAATCTCCCGAACAAAATGAAACCTGATGTCGATGTGCTTCGTCAGTGCATGATAGACCTGGTTCTTGGCTAAGTAAATAGCACTCATACTGTCACAGTTAATCTTCAGCAGATCCTGTTCCACGCCCAAGTCATCAAGCAAGTCTTGAAGCCAGATTGCCTCCTTCATAGCCTCTGTCATGGCCATATACTCGGCCTTTGTGGTAGACAATGCGACGGTAGACTGTAGTGTGGAGCGCCAACTCACCGGTGCTTGAGAGAATGTAAAGACATACCTGTTGTAGACCGGCGCTTGTCAAGGTCACCTGCATAGTCGGAATCAACATATCCGATGCAATCTTGCTTCCCCGTGGAGTCCTTCTCAAATATCAGACCTACATAAATAGTTCCTTTGATGTACCTCAAGATCCACTTCACTGCCTCCCAATGACCCTGTCCCGGATCATGCATATATCTACTGACCATAGAGACAGCTTGTGATAGATCTGGTCTCGTACACACCATAGCGTAAATAAGGCTACCGACTGCGTTAGCATATGGGACGTGAGTCATATACTCGCGTTCCTTAACACTCTTCGGAGACATCTTAGCAGATAACTTGAAATGAGGAGCCATAGGTGTACTTACAGACTTCGTATCCTTACCTATGTTGAACCTCTGTAGTACCTTTTCCAAGTACCCCTTCTGAGTCAAGCTCACTTTGCCAACCCTTCGGTCTCTTGTGAACTCCATGCCTAACACCTTCCTTGCTTCACCAAGGTCCTTCATCTCAAACTCTGAAGATAGATCCCTCTTTAGTGCATCAATAGCAGATTTTGACCTCGAAGCAATCAGCATATCATCTACATACAGAAGTAAATAGATGTACTCTCCTGTCGGTAGCTTATTGTAGTACACATATGGGTCATAGTGGCTGCGTGTGTACTTCTTCCCTCTGATGAAGCTGTCGAACCGCTTGTACCACTGTCTAGGAGACTGCTTCAGTCCATACAGCGACTTCTTCAGCTTACACACCATTTCTTCCTTCCCTGCAGTCTTGAACCCTTTTGGCTGAGTCATGTAGATCTCCTCCTCTAGATCGCCGTGCAGAAATGCGGTCTTTACATCGAGTTGGTCAAGGTCCAACTCATACTGTGCCACCAAAGCTAATAAAATACGAATTGATGAATGTTTTACAATAGGAGAGAATACCTCATTGTAGTCAATTCCTTCCCTCTGAGCATAGCCTTTAGCTACCAATCTGGCCTTGTAGCGCACTGAATCTTCTTTGAGAGATCCCTGCTTCTTAGCATACACCCACTTACAGCCTATAGCCTTCTTCCCTTTGGGCAACCTAGTGAGTTCCCAAGTGTCGTTCTTGTAGAGAGACTTCATCTCTTCATTCATGGCTTCTTTCCACATCTTCGATTCCGAACTGATTCAGCTTCTCTGAAGGTAGACGGGATAGCCTCCTCGACAACTGGAAGTGCATACGCTACGACCATATCTGTAGTGAGCCAACCTGATCTCTTAGTGTTTCTCCTTGGTCTTTCAACTGTAGTAGAGTCAGGAACATTACCCATGACCTGTTCTTGACCCTCTTCAACGTCAGCATCTTCTTCAACTGCATGATCACTGCCCTGTGTCACCCTAGGTATGATCCTCACAGATGCTGAATTCTCTAGAGATGGTGGATTTGCATCATTCTCCACATGCTGCGATACCTCCTTGGTCTTGCTAGTCTCCACCTGCTGAGAGACCTTAGGCTTCCACATAGAAGCCTCATCAAAAGAGACATCCCTATTGAGAAGAAACTTCTTGTCCGTTGGATCCCAGATCTTGAACCCTTTGATTCACGCTTGAAACCGACGAATACACCCTTCTTTGCTCTTGGGTCTAACTTATCATCTTTGACATGATAATAGGCTGGACAACCAAACACCCGTAGCAAATCATAGTCAGCAGCTGTTTTTTCCGACCAAGCCTCGAGAGGAGTTTTTCCCCCTATCGCAGACGACGGCAACCTATTCACAAGGTAGCATGCATATGCCAAAGTCTCAGCCCAGAACTTCTTCGATAAACTGGCATTGGACAACATACACCGGACCTTCTCTAGCAAAGTCATGTTCATCCTCTCCGCTACCCCCATTTTGTTGCGGTGTCTCTCTTACTGTGAAGTGTCTCTCTATACCCTCATCAAGACATAGCTGAAGGAAAGGATCGGATTTGTATTCTCCTCCATTATCTGAACGGATGACCTTGATCTTCCTTCCCGTACTTCTCTCCAAGTTTTTCTTCCACTTCACGAACAGTTCTAGGACTTCCCCTTTGTGTCTCATGGTATATACCCAGCAACACCTAGAATAGTCATCAATAAACGACACAAAGTAATGGTTACCTCCTATTGATGCAGTCTTGGTAGGTCCCCAGACATCAGTCTGAACATAGTCAAGAATCCCCTCGGTGCAATGTGTTGCTGTGCCAAACTTCACCTTGGTCTTCTTCCCGATGATACAGTGTTCACAGAATTCCATCTTGCAGGTTCCGGCACCCTTCAATAACCTTGCCTTGCAAGAGTTTGCAATGACTTCTCTCCTGCATGTCCCAGCCTCATGTGCCACAGCCTGGTTGAATCTTCATCTGAACTGGTAGAAGCCGCCACTTGCCCTGTTACCGTACTACCCTTCAAGTAGTATAGGTTATGTAGCACCAGTATCCAAGATCCACTCATTATCTCCTGAGTAGCCTACGATGGGAGTGTAAGTTCACCTAGAGGGGGGGTGAATAGGTGATGGCTAATCTAATGGTCACTTAATGCAAAATAATGCGGAAGTAAAAACTATTATGACCTAAACTAAACTCTTACACTAAACACCACGTATAACACAAGAGTGTTGCCGAATTCCCTGTGAAGGGCTCTGGACAAACTCCTCTAGATTCCCTTGAATGGGTTGAGGTGCCGCGTTGGCTCTCTTGGTTGAATACAAGTGTTAGCAAACAATCCCAAGCAAGTATATCAATATGAGCACAAATGTATATCAAGCATATAATGATAAACACAATAAAAATATGCAAGATATAAACAAGAGACAAAGAGAGAGAGAGTGAGCAATCGCAAACACAAGGGACTTGTTTCGAGGTTCGAGCACACTTGCTCTACATCCCCGCCTTCGACACACGAAGGATTTCCACTATGCAAGATCCCAATGGATCTCTCCTCGGTGCCGCAACACCTACAAGCCCTCGGACTCCCTAGTCCCGTACACATGCAAGCCCACTGGCTCGCCGAGGCCGCACCTCAAACAATGAGCTCGCACCCGAACTCGAAACCACCGAGTCCACACTAGGACCCGAAACAATGCGAACACAACCGTCTGCCTCCTCAAAGGAACAAAGTAGAACTTTGGTGATCACAACTCTTGATCACCTAAAAACCTCTCACAATAACACTCCTATAGAATGAATAGCTCAATGGGTTGCTCAAGTGTTTGTGAGAAAAAAAAGAAAAGAGATGGTGAAGGAAAACTCAAAGAATCTCTTTTTAACACTCTTGATAAAAACTCTCCTTTTGATTGGAAGAATTAGCTCTCAAATTTGTGGAGAAAAAAACCTCTGAAAAGAGTAGGAAAAACTGGCTCTAAAACTTCTCCAAAATCTTTGTGAAAACAATGGCCAAACCCCTAAATTTATAGGCTGTCAAAACTAGCCGTTGGGGTCTGTCAGAGCTGTCGGTCGACCGCCCGGTTGACCGCCAACGGTCAAGAATCCGACCGTTGGAGCCTTCGGTCGACCGCCCGGTCGACCCAAAAGAACAAAGAGCACTGCTCTCAGTTCCGGTCGACTGGGTCGGCAGACCGGCCATCTGCCAGGTCAAGGCGTACACGTCGTGCACGTCGGTCGACCGAGCCGGTCGGCCAACTTCAGCCCTAGTCGACTTGGTAGGTCGACTAGTCGACTTGCTGAAGCCTGAAACTGAAAAACTGGGATTAAAACTTGGTCTTTTGGCTCACATAAAAATCCCATAAAATACATAAAAATCTACAAAAATAGTTTTACCAATATACTTTGATAACAAACATGCTTGCACAAAATCAAGGCATGTTACAAATGTTTTGGACTATTTTTGTAAGTTGAAAATATTGGCTCAAATGAAAACTTGTATTTTTCTAAAAACTTGTTTTCCAAACTTTTTCATGATACAAAAACAAGATATTTTGAATTCATTAAAGCATAGTGTGTATGGATATGATCCACTACACAATTAAGATGAAATATCTATATTTTTGACATTAAGCTCTAAACTTGGTTTTGGATTAAAACATGTATATAAGAAAACACCAAAAACCAAAATGTATTTTTCCAAAATGAAAGTCTTTTCTAAACTGAAAATTCTTTTATGAAAAGACAACTAAATCAAGAGTGTGTGTGTGTGATATGTTTTTGAGCAATCCACCAACTACTCTATCCTTTACATTTTATCTAATACAAAAATCTTATACCTAGGCACAAGTCTTCATCTTCTTAAAGTCTTCACTTGAAGCCTTCTCATCTTCTAGACTTGGTCCAAACACGATCCAACGAGCTCAACTCTTGAAGTGGTCTTGATGCACAAGCTCTTGAATCAACCGTACTAGCTCCAAAACTTGACTTCAAATCCTTTGTTGAAGCTATGCACCTACTAAGATCCTGATCATAAATCTGTCACTAATTAAACACAAGATCATTAGTACAATAACTACATGAGTTGATCATCATCAAAACTAGAGTGATAGGCCTTTGGGCCAACAATCTCCCCTTTTTGATGATGACAAAACTCATGAAGTTATATATGCATGGATTAAAGTAAAGCTTCAAAGAAGCTCCCCCTTAACTCATGCATACCACATAAACAAATAAATATGCAATGAGGCACATAAACATGTATGCAAATGTAGGAGTAAACATGCTAATCAAGCATAAAACAAAATCACAAAATCTTTTTCTCCTATTTGCAAAACAAAACATATATGCATAAACATAAATTCTTTTACCAAAAGCATGCATATATCTCAAATTCTTCTCCCTCTTTTTGTCAATCATCAACAAAGGGGTTAAAGTAAAAAAACAAACAAATTTTTCTCCCCCTTTTTGTCCGAAACAAAGAACCAAAGAAGGGGTAAAACAAATCGATCAATAAGGGTTATATGCGATATACATTCATGAAGAGGAGACGTAAGTTAGCTTCCCTACACATATGCATTACATGAAGAAGGGATGACAAGCCCCAATTCACATAACACATATTATGTAATGCATAAGAGGAGATGTGAAGCTCCCCCTACACACGTGTACCACATAAAGAAGAGTTATCAAGCTCCTCAATATATAATACACTCAACATGAATCTATATGTAGAAGAGATGTTAAGCTCTCCTTGCATATAGGCAATACAAATCAAAAATTTTGAATTTTTCTTTTCAAACAAAATTTTGAATTCTCTCAATAAAACAAATCTTGAATTTTGATATCAATTTTGAAAATGATCAATTGTAAAATAGTGATCAATAGTAAAATAATGATCAACCATATTGATACCAATTTAAAAACAAATGCATAAGCTTGAAAAATAAGATTTGAATTAAGCTTAGCATAAACCAACTTTGTGCTTTAAAAATGTACATCAATTTTAGCTCAAGCACAAAACAAATCATATATATGTATGAAAAATGAGTATACCAATTGAAATTGATACATACATATATAAGAAAACAAAATATGAGTATATACAAAATAGAGTCAAATTGATACCAATTGAAATGATTCAATGATACCAATTGAAGCAATAATAGGATCATGTGTATATCTTATAAATTACTAATTTGAAGAATAAATAACTAGTATAAATTTTTTTTTTTTTGAAAAACTAGTTAAAGATCCTTCAAAATAGAATAAATCATATATTTTTCATGAATCATACCAAATACACAAATATGACACTCAAGATCTATAAAGCTCATAAAAAGATGTTCATGAAACAAAGTCATGATAAAATGAATAAAATGTGAGTGTACAAGTATCATGTAATAAGCATATTCATGAAAATAGTCTATGAAGCTCAAAATATCAATTTTTTTTTTTATCAAACAAACATGAAAAGTCATTTTTCATTAACAAAACACACTTCTAGGTATATGTATGATTTATCCAATCCTAACAATACACATACATATCCCATACATAAAAGAGTCTATCAAATGTATTTGCATGAAGGCAAGAGACTCACGGGTATACATATATATTTATTAGATTTGAATAAAAAATACATATACATGAAGTAAAACATGAAAATAGGCAAAACAAGTGTAAATGAAAGAATCATCAAAATTAGGCTATACATGTGCATATAGTGGGTACAAATGAGCATGAAGTGCAAACATATATGAATCACGTGTAACTCACTATTTGTACATGTATAATACAAGTTTTGTTAAAAAACTACATCTAAACATGTTTTTACCACATGAAGCACATAAGAACACAAAACATGAACATGCTATGAATATGATATATGTAAAAAGCATGTACATAAAAAGTAAGAGTTTAGAGATTGTTACCAACTCCAAAGCTCCAAGCATGGTGGTCTTTCCCACCAAAACCTCCTTGATAGCGGTGCATCAAATGTATGTCCTTTTAGTCCATGCAACCACCACCAAGGCACCAAATCTCTCACGTCGTGTGAGAGCCCTCACCTTCATCAAAAACACACGGTGGGGGTTTTGGTACCCATTTTCTTTTGGGTCCTTGGGGGTTAGTTTTGTAAGGCACCCAAACATTTTTATTAGCAAAATTTAAAACATGCAACTTGTCATAACAAAATTTTGCTAAATGGCCTTTGCGGCCACAATGTGTACACTTGTACACATTAGAATGCTTATGTGTATGTGTATGATCGTGGCGTGCAACATAAGCATATGCATGATGATGTGCATGAGAATGTGGAGCTTGTTTCTTTAAAAACATAGACTCCAATCTAGTGTGGTTAATGCACAAGAGTTCAAAGTTGAACTCAAACAACCCATTTTATTTTTCAAATCTTTAATCTCATTAGTGATGGCATGTAAAGCATGATGAGATAAAGTATCATTTCTCTTTTTCTTTTTAGAAACAAAATCTTTTTCTTTTCACAAATTTTTCTTTTTAAAGATTTATTTTCTTGAAAAACAACTTCCTTTTGTTTTCCACCAAATCAATTTTATTTTTCAAAGTATTGTTTCCTTCACACAAAATCATTCAATTTTGAAAATAAGGAAACATTCTCATTTTGAAAATAAGGAAACATTCTCATTTTTAAATCTTTATTTTCTTTTTCTAAGCATGCAATCTTGTTTCTAAATGACTCTTGTTCTATATGCATGCAATCAAATTTCTTTTTCAAATTTTTATTTTCTTTCTTAATCATGTCATATTTTTCAAGCAATAATTGACAAAATGTAGAAAGCTCTTCATATGACATGTTATTATCCTCATCCTCGGATTCGGTAGTTACCTCAAGGGGGTTATCCCCTTGGACCATATAGCACTTGTTGGAGACGTCACTTCCAACATCCGAGTCACTCCCCGCATAGTATTGATCATTTTCGCCAAGGGAGAGGAGGGTGTTCCAAACTACAAAAGCCGAATCAAGATTAGCAACCCTAGATAAATAAACATCATTTAGGGTAGACTTTAAAGCATTTAGGGCTTTTGCATTAGCCTCAATATTCTTACCATTTAAACAATATACATTATTAGTTGTGGCAAGATAAACATGAATGCCTAGGGCTTTGAGGTACAAAGACATCTTAACCTTCCAAATTTGGATGTTAAGAATGTCAAAAGTGGGCGGTGACATGAAGTCCATGGTGTGTGTACAAAATATTGTGATTAGCCTAAAAATGAGGATCTTTAACTCTAGGTTGTTAGACCCAAATCAGAGTACCAAGCTTTGATACCAATTGTAAGTTCACCTAGAGGGGGGTGAATAGGTGATGGCTAATCTAATGGTCACTTAATGCAAAATAATGCGAAAGTAAAAACTATTATGACCTAAACTAAACTCTTACACTAAACACCACGTATAACACAAGAGTGTTGCCGAATTCCCCGTGAAGGGCTCTGGACAAACTCCTCTAGATTCCCCTTGAATGGGTTGAGGTGCCGCGTTGGCTCTCTTGGTTGAATACAAGTGTTAGCAAACAATCCCTAGCAAGTATATCAATATGAGCACAAATGTATATCAAGCATATAATGATAAACACAATAAAAATATGCAAGATATAAACAAGAGACAGAGAGAGAGAGAGAGAGAGAGAGAGAGAGAGAGAGAGAGAGAGAGAGTGAGCAATCGCAAACACAAGGGATTTGTTTCGAGGTTCGAGCACACTTGCTCTACATCCCCGCCTTCGACCACAAAGGATTTTCACTATGCAAGATCCCAATGGATCTCTCCTCGGTGCCGCAACGCCTACAAGCCCTCGGACTCCCTAGTCCCGTACACACACAAGCCCACCGGCTCGCTGAGGCCGCACCTCAAACAATGAGCTCGCACCCGAACTCGAAACCACCGAGTCCACACTAGGACCCAAAACAATGCGAACACAACCGTCCGCCTCCTCAAAGGAACAAAGTAGAACTTTGGTGATCACAACTCTTGATCACCTAAAAACCTCTCACAATAACACTCCTATAGAATTAATAGCTCAATGGGTTGCTCAAGTGTTTGTGAGAAAAACAAGGAAAGAGATGGTGGAGGAAAACTCAAAGAATCTCTTTTTAACACTCTTGATAAAAACTCTCCTTTTGATTGGAAGAATTAGCTCTCAAATTTGTGGAGAAAAAAACCTCTGAAAAGAGTAGGAAAAACTGGCTCTAAAACTTCTCCAAAATCTTTGTGAAAACAATGGCCAAACCCCCAAATTTATAGGCTGTCAAAAACTAGACGTTGGGGACTGTCAAACCTGTCGGTCGACCGCCCGGTCGACCGCCAACGGTCAAGAATCCGACCGTTGGAGCCTTCAGTCGACCGCCCGTTGACCCAAAAGAACAGAGAGCACTGCTCTCAGTTCCGGTCGACTGGGTCGGCAGACCGGACATCTGCCAGGTCAAGGCGTGCACGTCGGTCGACCGAGCCGGTCGGCCGACTTCAGCCCTAGTCGACTTGGTAGGTCGACTAGTCGACTTGCTGAAGCCTGAAACTGAAAAACTGGGATTAAAACTTGGTCTTTTGGCTCACATAAAAATCCCATAAAATACATAAAAATCTACAAAAATAGTTTTACCAATATACTTTGAGAAACAAACATGCTTGCACAAAATCAAGGCATGTTACAAATGTTTTAGACTATTTTTGTAAGTTGAAAATATTGGCTCAAATGAAAACTTGTATTTTTCTAAAAACTTGTTTTCCAAACTTCTTCATGATACAAAAACAAGATATTTTGAATTCATTAAAGCATAGTGTGTATGGATATGATCCACTACACAATTAAGATGAAATATCTATGTTTTTGACATTAAGCTCTAAACTTGGTTTTGGATTAAAACATGTATATAAGAAAACACCAAAAACCAAAATGTATTTTTCCACAATGAAAGTCTTTTCTAAACTGAAAATTCTTTTATGAAAAGACAACTAAATCAAGAGTGTGTGTGTGATATGTTTTTGAGCAATCCACCAGCTACTCTATCCTTTACATTTTATCTAATACAAAAATCTTATACCTAGACACAAGTCTTCATCTTCTTGAAGTCTTCACTTGAAGCCTTCTCATCTTCTAGACTTGGTCCAAACACGATCCAACGAGCTCAACTCTTGATGTGGTCTTGATGCACAAGCTCTTGAATCAAACCGTGCTAGCTCCAAAACTTGACTTCAAATCCTTTGTTGAAGCTATGCACCTACTAAGATCCTGATCATAAATCTGTCACTAATTAAACACAAGATCATTAGTACAATAACTACATGAGTTGATCATCATCAAAACTAGAGTGATAGTCCTTTGGGCCAATAGGGAGTTGTAACTGAGAATGAGAAAATCGAAGAGTCTGAGTCTGATCCATCTGCCTGTGAGTTACTGCTCTGAGTACGAACCACCTTTGCAAGATTTGCCTCAGACTTCGACTCTTTCTTCTTCCCCTTGAACTTTGGACAGCCCACTTTCCAGTTCCCTATTTCTCTGCAAAAGGCACACTGGTTCTTCTTTAGATCCCTATAACCCGGCCTGGACTTTGATCTTCCTCTTTCCTCTTTGCCCTTCCTTGATGAACCCCTGCCTCTTACTGCAAGCGCCTCTGCTGATGAGCTCGACTGAGAAGACTTTCTCTCCTTTCTCCTCGTCTCATAGTTCGCCAATGCAGATGACACCTCATGATAGTCCAAAGTCTGTCTACCATTGATAAAGGTTAATGTGAATGTCTCATACTCCTCCGCTGGGAGTGAGTTCAGGAGGATTACTGCCTTGTCTTCCTCATCTATATTGACATCCACGTTCACCAAATCTGTAAGAAGCTTCGTGTAGCGGTTGATATGTTCATTCACGGAGCACCCCTTCTTCATCTGATACCTGTACAGCTTGCTTTTCAGCTGCAACCGTGATTTCACACTCTTGGTCAGATATTTCTTCTCAAGGGTCTCCCATAAATGCCTTGCAGATGTCTCGTGTAACACAAAATATTTGATGTCTTGTGTTAGACACGACCTAATCAAGCCACACGCAGACCTGTTCATCTTCTCCCACTCTTCATCTGTGGTTGAGCTTCGCTTCTTCTCCAGAAGTAGAGTATCCTCGAGGTTCGATGCATTTAGGGCATCCATAACCTCGCACCTCCATATCCCAAAATTATTTGTGCCATTAACTTCACCACGTTAATCCTCGAATGAGGATTCATGGTCCTAACTGAAGTATTTTCTTTTGCCATCTATCTTTACTGGATCCTCTATCTATGCGGAAAAACCAACTGGTAATAGATCAAAACTTTGATAAAAATCATATTTTTACCTTCTTCCCGAAACCCTAGATTGAGTTTCTGACCGGATCTACTCCACCAATGATTCCTTGAGCACTCCTTGAGTTGTTCTGAGATCGACACACGATCCCACGAACAAGACTACCGTTGATCTGAGATCGACACACGATCTCCACCGAATCAGCTCCCGATGCCCTCCGAATCGCCAGAAAAATCCCAAGCAAAACCTGGGAAGCTCTAATACCACTTGTTGTGCCCCGACAACAAGCAAAAGAGGAAGCCCTAGATCTCCAATGCACGAAGAAAAAATTCCAAATAACAGCACAAAATCACAAACTCAGAAAAAGAACACAAAAACAAAGATTTAACGAGGTTCGGCCTTGTTGCCTACGTCCTTGGGGCAAGGAAAGAGAGTTTCTATTGATTGGATTAATCAATTACAAATTCTGCAGCACCTCTGAGTATCAAGAGAGCTACAATTTTTCCAGATGCAACAAACCCTAGAAAATCCGCCTTAAATACAACAGATTTCTAATTCAGCAAAACACAGCCGACCCGACTGTCGGTCGACCGACCCTATTCACCGGTCGACCGGGCCTAACTGAGAGTTAGGCACTTTCAGTCGGTAGACCGGGCAGTCAACCGATCTCCTCCCGCGGTCGACCGGACCGGTCGACCGCTAGCGCCTTGTGCATGTTGTGCACGTCGGTCGACCGGACCGGTCGACCGATCTGCTGCTACTGTGGGCGGTCGACCGGGCCGGTCGACCGTTCTCCTGCTGCTGCTTTGCTGACCTGCTTTTGCTGCTTTCCTTCTGGCAAAGACTCTCGTCGACTTCCTCGACGACTTCCTCGACGATCCTTGTCGACTTCCTCGACAATAACCTCTCTCTTCCTACACCACGCGCTGTGAAAAATCATCACGAACAAGTTAGCTCCTTCGCGAGAAGGATCAGAATAGTTCTTCGTGCGTTGTGGGACATCCATCACAGCCGATAAACAGCCCCGATGGAGGAAAAGAAAACATGTTCTGTTATGACACCCATAAATCGTGTTTTTATTTTCTCTCTCCTCGTCCAATCATTAGTCAACCGTGATGAACAATCAATATCATGCGCTCGAAGGACCCAACCCTCTTCCAACCGGCTCCTCTTTAATTAAGAGGATAACAAACAATTTCCGGGTCAACAAACAAACACAATTAAGACAGTGACTTATGCTAGACATAATACCAAAAGCCATCAAAGAACGCCTCAATAAAATTTTCTTCCCTTTCTCACTAAAAAAATATACACTCCACAAAAAAAAGAAGATTTAACAACAAAAAGCAAAACTCAGACCCAAAAAAAAAAAACAAAAAACACGGCCAAACACAGAGCAAATCTCCACCCTCACCTCCGATCCAACGGCGCGGACCACGCCACGTGTCCACCTTCCTTCAGCTCGCTGTCCACCTCCACGTCTCCGCCCCACGACGACGCCCTCCGCCCGGAGACAAACCTCTTCATCCCCCCCAGCCCCGGCGGTTCCGCCACCGGGGGCACCTCCGTGACTCTCCGCTCCCTCGCCGGGAAATTTCTCCCAGCTCCCTTTCCCGCCTCCACTGCCACCGGCGGCCCCTCCACTCGCCGGCCGAAGCACCTGAGAGCCGCCGCCAGGGCAGCCCAGCACCCGCCACGCTCCTCCTCCTCCGCTTCCGCAGCCGGCGATCCCGGCCGGCGATTCCGCTTCCTCTCCGACAAGACTTTTCCAAAGCAGGAAACCTTGGGCGATCCGGGATCGGAGAGCCTGACGCCCTTTCGGGGAAGATCCGGCCTTTTTGGTGTTTCCTGGCGCTCTGACCCAAATACCCCGAGTGCTGAATCTTGTTGGGCAAGGCGATGATGGGGGCCTTCGCCGTGGGTTTGAGGTTCCCGCTGAAGCGCTGGGAGTTGGCCGGCGGCGGCAGGTGGTGGTGGTGGGATTTGGGGTTGGTGGTGCCCTTGGTTGAGTCGTCGCGTTCGTAGACAGCGTTGGGGTTGATGTCCATCCAGTAGTCCAGGTTGCCGGAGATCGGGACCCGGTACGACTCGGCGGGGAGATCCGGGTCCGGGTCCGGGTCCGGGTCGGGTTGGTGGGTGGTCTCGCATGCGACCTTGGTATCGCCACAGCCGCCGCAGACGAGGGGCTCAACGAGGTCGACCTGTGGCATTCTTTGTAAATTATGAGAGCAACAGTGGGGAAGAAAGAGGAGAGAGATACTGGGGAGAGGGAAGTTGGAGTTTGAGAGGGAGTTTTAAAGGGCTGGGTGGAAGCGTCGTTGGGACTTTTTGCATCTAGGTATGTTTACTTTTGTTTATTTGTATGTGTAAGTAAAACTGAGAGTTTAGTTCATATCTAATTTTCTATTTCGTATCTTATTTATGAGATTAATGCAGGTTCACTATCTTCTACTGTTTATGCCAAAACTAGATGTTACTTTTTTCTTAAAACTTCAACTGTCTTATAATAAAAATTAAAAATCTAGATCTAAAACCTTGCTAGAACTTTTCATAACTAACCCGAAGCTCTTTATCAATCTAAGAAAAACTAAGGTGATTTCTACAAAACGTACCATAAGGGAGACGGAGAGCAAGTCGTACTTTTGCGACTCCATGCATTACATAAAGGGTGACAGTAGCAAAAATGAATTTTCTTGTTAAAAATAGGAAAAATTATTGACAGACTTGGGCCTTTTAGGTGGAGTTGCCCAAGAGACGATGCTCTTCGGTCCAAAATCCTAACAATCCCCCTTCGCGGCGTGTCAAATTCTCGAGAGCTTAGCTTTCACAGGAGCCTATTGCGTCTTTTTGCACTAGTGGGGCAGGCCCATTTACACCTTTGCGCCATTTGGGGATCTACATCGTCGAGCATCACCCACACACACAACTAACACACACACAACTAACTAAGTTCGGGGCATGGCTCTGATACTACTTGAAGGACTTGGGCACCATCTCAAAAGACAAGCCTTTTAGTTAGAGTTGCCCAAATCATTATATCCTCAAAATCATCTCCACATCTCACCGGGACTATTTGTTCGACCCAACTCCCAATAATTATTTCAGACTCTCTTTAGTTTTTTGACGTGGGGTCCATCACCGGCTGCGCGTACGTGGGTCCCACTCTTAGTAGCTTGCTGACACCTGGCGCGCACGCCGAGAAGGCGGCCGGAATGGGCGGGAGATTAGAGTTTTATCCCTGTTTTGTTGTGACGTGTGAATAATGCGAATATATAAAAATCGGTGGTCTAGAGATTTGGCATCAAGTTTCAAAAAGTAGGTGTTTAGGATTTGGAATTAAGTTTATTTAATTTTTGTTATGGAGTAGATGCTAAGTTTTGAATCTAATATATAATTGGCTACTCTATAAAGCTGTTTCATTTTTTTTGTTTGAAATTATTATATATAAAAGTTTCCTCCTCAAATGGAGCATTATTGGATATAATGAAATCTGATTGTTCAGTTTAGGAATGTGTTTTGAGTGTTTAGCGGTTGGTGAGTATTGAAGATAGCCAATGAAGACGGGATAGTTTTCTTTGCCTATTCTCAGGGGTGAAAAAAGATTTTGGGCCGATCAGATATGGCATGTTTTATTGGGAAATTTATTTGAGAAAACTGACAGTAGAGCACACTATCAATATTTTTTGAAAAAAATTTGTTAGTGGGTTTTACGCAATCAGTTTTCCACCCATTTTGTCGAGAAAGAGAAATAGAGATTTCACTCAATTTTTAACGGCGTCAGTGCTCTTTTTCTAACAAACATGATTTTGTAAAATAGAAAAACTGACATTAAACCTTTACAAAAAGACTCATTCTTCTTCAGCTTTCTGACCATCCACGCGACATATGAATGCACGCAAATCAATCTTTTACTAGAAAATTAATCTCTTACCAGTAAAATTATACACCATTAGAGAAATGATACTACCTCCACATATGATTATGTTCCGGGTATTAAATAGATAATGTATAATGTTTGCGTAAACTTTCAGTTCTCACCATATGTGTACTAGTTTAGTAAATGAGTCTTCTAACGTCTGTGCTGTATGCATAGTGACTATGTGAACGAGTGCACTATTCTAAAAAACACATTGTTTACTTTAGAGAGAAGGAAAATGACATTGTTTGTGCATATATTCAACTGGTTGGTTGACTTAAAAATCGGAATGTGCACACCAATCCGAATTTTCTAGAGTAAACTAGAACATGCACAAGCCCAAACTTCCCAACAAATCCAGAAAGCTTGCTCAAACAAGGGGATATGTTGGATGCTGGCTAATTTTCATGGTATAAATAAAATAAATAAATAAAATAAAATGGAATAGAGTTCATCAATCACTCCCAGTGTTTGTAACTCACCAGTCACCACGAGACACGCACGTAAAACTTGTAATATTTCTAGAAGCTAACGCGTATGTTGATTACCAGCGGCGGCACCTTGATTCGGGTCCCTCACATTTTCATTGGTGGCCGCGGGTTAAGTTTGAGCTATTTGTTTCTTGGAAAGAGGGCGGAAAATATTCGGAAAACTTCTAATAATGTGGACTACACTGAGTTTTTCTGTTGTTAAGCTGTCGTGATTGTGTGAGCCTCACTTTTAACTCAACAAAATAGGTGAGCAGTACGTAAATAGTGCAATATCAGATTTCTCTCCTCTTTGAAGGAAAGACACTCAAAATCTGACAGCGTGAGCCCCCACGTCTTTTCATCTCTCTTTCCGTTGGCCAAACGGCCCCTTAATCGCCATTTCTGACCAAGGGGACTTAAACAAATGCAAATGAGGAGTGAGGGGCTTTGCTTCAACTAATTTAGCCAAATTGGACTGAGTAGTGAGAATAGAGACCACGGATTTGACGTTGATGTTGGAATTAAGCTGACTTAAACAACAAAAAGGGGCTAGTGAAAAATTGACCTTCGAGAGAGAGAAGCTCATATAGACTAGTGATATTACGGAGTCGAGTGACACAGGGGATTGACACTCAAACTGCCATGGTCAATTGCCTGATTGAAGGGGAAGTTTTCTTCTAGAGATTTGGTCTTGTGTTTGTTTTTATGTGAATTGTACACATCAGGACACAGCATTAAGTGAGGGGGGGGGGGGGGGGGGGGGGTGTGGGGGGGGGGGGGGGGGGGGTGTTGGTTTTAAACTTCTTTTAGACCTGCTCAAAAATATATGAAAAAAAAAATTCATTATCTGAGGAAAGCAGAGTGTAACTGTAGCACCCCGTTCCCAGGATACGTACCCAGATGCGTGTCCTAATTTTTTCAACCGTATTGTTTCAATTTTCTCCCAGTATTTATTTTTGGGTTGTGATTGTTTATGTTATTTGGTATCGGATCTGGATTCTCAGACCTAAAGTCAGCCCTGATTCGGACCAGAAACCCGATACTAACATACTGCCTGATTTGACCTTTCTGGTAGTCCGATTTGACCGATTTTAGTTTCAAACATTGTTTTCCAATATTTTAGATTTTTCATGATTTTTTAGAATTTTTCAGAATTATTCTGCAAAATCTTCAAAACCGATGTCGGATCGGCATCGTTGACCGATTCCCGGATTTTTAGTTTTCAAACGCAATTGAACGGATTTCACATTAGTTCTTAGAATTTCATTTTCTATCTAATTACATTTTTTGGGATTTTTCTGAATTTATCAAATTTGACCGATTTTTGTGTCGACCGGTACTGCCGGAAGATTTCAGAATTTTTAGTTTGAAAATCAGACTGAATTTTCTCGAATATGATTTCACCAAGCTCTTAAAATAATATTTTCTATTTTTGAAAATTTTTCGGAGCGTTTCTGAAACAGTCAAATTTTACCGTATTTAAATAATAATTTTCTTACTTTTTCCTTCTCCAATCCTCTACTTTATACTCCCAGGTTATCCTATTAGTTTAATTATTTAATAATATATTTATTTACTAATTTTCTTATTTTTTCCTTTCTTTATTTTTCCTTTTCACTTCTTTTTCTTTCTTTCTTTTCTTTTTTCTTTTTCTTCTCCATTACTTGCTCCATGCCCTGCCCCTCCATGCCGACCCTTCCCTGCCAACCAGCAGCAGCTGCAGCCACCACCTTCCCCCATCCCTTCTCCCATACTCTCTCTCTCTCCTTCTCCATTTTTTAATTTCCTTTCTTTCTTTCCTTTCTCCTTCCCCATCTTCTCCATTTCATCTCTCCCACCAATCCACTCTCTCTCTCTCCCCCCTTCCACGACCGTCAGCCACCTTCACCACCGCCTAGCGCCGTCCCCTAGGTCGGCGCCACCCCCGAACCTCCCCACTTTCCTTCCCCACTTCCCTCCTCTCCAAACTCCATCTCCTCTCCTCCAATTTCTCCATAAACCCATCACTCCATCTTCCTCTTCTTCTTCAAAATTCACCATCAAAACTCTAATTCCTCCACTTCTACTACCACACAACCATCTCCTCCTCCTCCTCCTCCAACTCCTTAATCACCACCAATCACCACCATCAACCATCACCAACACCACCACCTTCAACAACACTCAAAATAACAATCACCTTAAATAAAAAACTCCAAAACCCTTACCTCCCCGGGCCAGGCCGCACCGCCCCCCACCTCCGGTGGCGCCGGCGGTGGCCGGCCGCTGGACACCACGCACTCCCCTCTCCTTCCTTCTTTCCTTCTTTCTTTCTTTCTTTCTTTTATTTCTTTCCTTTTTCCTTCTTTCCACATTTACCCTTCCCCTCATTCCATAATTTCCCACCTTATCCACAACACACACACACACACACACTCTCTCTCTCTCTCTTAGCCTCCTCTCTCTAACTAATTCTCCTCTCTCTCTCCTCCCTCTCTCCTCTCTCATTCTCTCTCTAATATATATAAATATATATATATTTTTTAATATATGGATTGGTAGCATGCTCGCTGATTGGTAGTGAAAAGTGCATTTTTATCATTACATTTAACATCACATTTTTATATTTATATCTATAATTCTGCACATTTACTAATATTTTGTGATTTATTGTGTGCAGGCCTCGAAATATTAAAATAAAGAAATAAAGCCTAAAAAGAAGCCCAAAAGCCCATATTCAAGCCCAATGTAAAAGTTGCAAATATCAATTGCCAAAGTTGCAAATACACAAGGGCCAAAGTTGCAAATACAAAGAAGAGGGAAGGATAGACTTCTATTCAACCCTAAACACTTGCGGGATGAGGATAAAAGCTAAAAGAAGAGAAGAAAATTCGTGGAAAAGATTTAGGATCTAGGTAACTTGCTTCCCAAGTTATATCCAAATCCAAAGATGAAGAGGTGAGATTCAACTTCCAGAAGGAAACGCCCAGATGGACGGACCAGGGGAGGCCACGCGCCAAAGCGCGTGGCCAGCCGCCACACTCAGGCCGCGGAAACGCGGCCCAAGCCGCGTTTCCGCGGCAGTATAGTCTTATCCGGGTACCAGTTTTCGTGGGAGAGTTGTGTTGGGACTCTACCTCCTTCTGCACCTATAAATACCCCCTGCAGTGCAACCGAGAAGAGCGTCCAGCGCAGTACAGGGCCAAAGTTAGGGTTTTTAGGCTTTCTTCTAGTTTGTAGTTAGGTTTCTATTTTTCTTTTGTAATTTCTATTTTTTTTAAGAGAGAGAGAGGCCTATGTTGAGCGTGACACCGATGTACCCTCCTCTTTTCTGCCATTGATTAAAGCAATAAAGGTAATATTTTTCTTATGTGCATTGTTTTACTTTTCTTTTTTGTTTGCTTTTCTTTTTCTCTTTTATCTCTGTTGGTGTTGATGAGCATGCAAGTGATTTCCGAAGCACAAGTATAACGAGTCTTAGCGAGTGCCAATGATACTTCATAGAGATGTTCTCCTCCTCAAGGTCCGTAACACTTCATACTTGCCCAGCTTGATGATATAATGCGAATAGGGGACTGAGCTCGATCCTATGGTTTATGCGTTGAACGCCTCCTAAGTAAGGTAGAACATGTAAAGTTTTCACGTTTTTTCTCAACCAAACTAAGGTTAGTGTTCCTTTCTTTTCTTTTCTTTTCTTTATTTTTGTAGAGTAAATCACCATCTACCAACTCTTTCTTCCCCGACTCATTGTAAATACCGCTTTCTTTCTAAACTAACTTTAACTAATATTTTCTTATTTTCTTTTTAATAACTAAAAAAGATAAATTTTTAGAGAACTTACTCAAACGCTTCTATTGCTAGTCCCTCCCTGAGGATCACGACCCGCATAGCCCATTGCTACCGCGGATTAGAATGAGCACATTGCACATCTTGTTCTAAATCTAAAATTCTATTTTTGTGTGCAGGAAAAACTCGATCAACACTCACACGTGTTCGCGGGCTTCTGACAATATCCGCAAGCCAAACACAGTCCATAAGCCATATAGTAAGTATCATGCAGTGATCGACTGTCAGAATAAGAAGGTGATCTTCAAATTTCACACCAACTGGAGTTTCAGTTCATTGGAGAGCGCAAGTCCCTCAGGAGGGAGGATCAACTGGATTGTGCCACTGCTGAAGATAAGAAGAAGACGGTGTCAGTGTGGAATGAATTCCTAGATGTAGTTGAGTAGATATCAGGACTTTCACTTGACAGAGTTATGAAGTTCTCTATTGACATTATTCCAGGAGCGACCCCCATCTCTAAAGCACCGTACCGGATGACACCAACAGAATTGGCAATGTTGAAGGAACAACTGCAGGAGTATTCGAGTAAGGGTCTAATTAGACCGAGTACTTCACCTTGAGGAGCACCAGTGTTGTTGGCAAACAAGAAGGAGGGTGGCAAGAGATTGTGTATTGATTACAGAGAATTGAACAAAGTCACCATTAAGAACAAGTACCCTTTGCCGAGGATCGATGATCTCTTTGATCAACTTCATGGGGCCTAAATATTCTCACAGTTAGATCTGCAATCAGGGTACCATCAGTTGAAGGTGAAGAAAGAAGACATCCAGAAGACAACATTTAGGAATCGCTGTAGGCTGTCTAAAATCACTGAAGACCAGTCATCCAAAAGCAGAATCCAAACTCCAGATGCAAGGTTAATCATGGCCACCAGCACAGCACCAAAACGTGAGGGTTGAAACCTGCGTCTCAGCATCACTGCGAGGACCATAGACGCGAGGGTTGAAACCCGCGTCTCAATATTATTGTAGTTCCAAGACGCAGAGTCCAAAGCCCGCGTCTCACGCGAAGCTTGATGTAGAGCTAGAAACCCGCGTCCCTCAAGCATTACTTCAGTAGCAGAACGCAAGGCTCAAAACCTGCGTCTCAGTTATAACTGCCCTCATTACTGGGTCACTTACTGCCCACGTAGTGAGGGAGTTAACCCCCATTATAGAGTGTTTTTAGGGGACACGTTCACCCTCTGAAACCTCTATAAATAGCCCAGTTTGCTGTGGAGAAAAAAAAGGTTGAAAGAACGGGAAGGAAAAAGGAAAGAGAGAGTTCGACTCTTCTAACAACTTGCTGCGTACAAGTTAGTTTTGCCTACAATCTCTTTGAGATCCCTGGTAGACATAAGCTGTGTTACTTTGTCTACCATCCAAGGAGAATTCCCAAAAGGTTCTAACGTTCACCTGGTCAACGAAAAACAAGATTCACTTTCCACCGCGACATCAAGAACCCGACACTAAACAAAGGGGAGACTCAAGCTTGAATATCTCCCCTCTCTTGTAAGAGGATTATAAATCCGCTGTAACTTTCTTTACTATCAAATAAAGAATTTACTTCTCGATCTTCAATTTTTCCTCCACCAAACAAGAGATGGTGACTCCTCTGGGGACGACTTTCTCTATTGACGAGCAAGTTGTGGCGCAAGGCGACGTCATATATATAGGAAAAATGGTCGAATCACTTGTCGTGGAGTTCGACCAGGCAAAGTATGAAGAGTTCCTCTCTTCCGGCTCCAAGAGCCCTAAGGCGCGGGTCTATCACAAAGTCTCCTCGGGGACTTGCTCTCAAGTCCGCTCTGAGATCCCCTCAGACGTGACTGACAAGAAGGATGTCGTGGCTAACCGCATCATACGTAACGCCCGCGTCAACGCTCCCATGAGACCCGCGTGGTTAACGTTGCTGATGTTCAGCCCATTCATGCCCATCCCCTTCCTCAGCGCAAGGTTACTGGGGTTCCCATCAACCCATACGACGTAACCAGAATGCTGAGCGACGACAGAGACGGCGTGCGCGTCAACTACAAGCTGAAACAATTGTCTGCCCAACAGAGGTAGGACGCAGGGTTCAAGCTGCGTTTCTTCTGAACCATGTCAGACATGTGAAGTCCGTGTTTGGAAACCTAAAGGTGAGGTTCGCCAAACTCGCGTTTCTGAAGCTCCGCTTCTCAAACGCAGCGATCAACAGCGCGAGGTCCGTGTTCTTCATTCGAGACACGAGGCCCGCGCCTCTACATTTATACGAGGGACCCAGGAGGCCTGCGTTTCTCAAGCGTCGCTACCCAGATGCAACAATTAGGAACGCGAGAGCTGCGTCTCTTCTCAACAGAGGTGCAAGACTCGCGTTTCGGAGTCAAAACGCGAGAGCTGCGTTCATTTTACAGGATGTGAGCTCCGCGTCTTAGAACCTCGTGTCTCAGCTTTGCGAAGCAAGAATAGCTCTCAAAAGCTGAAAAGCCCTCGACAATCCGAGGCTAATCTCTTCGATCCCCCTCCCACGGACCTAAGAGATTATTTGATAAAGAAGAGGAGTGCTAATTTGATCACTCCATCGTGTTGCTGTGAACGGCTTATCACGACAATGCTCTCTGAGTGCCGTTGCAATTTACATGCGAGCCGACAGTCGATATCCAGACAGTCGACCCTAACTTCCTGATCTACCAAAAGATATCGCTCCCACAGGAGGAGGACCTTCTCTGACATAGAGTACCCTGAAATCACTGCAAACATGGCAAACAGGAGTAAGGGAAAACAACCAGTGGTCAGCTCCGACGAGTCTGACACGCCAGGAGTGTACCGGCACACTCGCACTCAGACTGGAGCGATTGCCCCGATCAATTACAGTGCCCTGGCTCGGGGCATCAAAGTAAATGACTCACATTCCCCATTGCAGAGTCACAGGCTTTGAACTCTTCCATAGAGAAGGAAGCCTTCTTATACATGACAAATACTCCTGAGGAGACGGCCAGGCGCTTTGAGCAACAAGCCCAGGTCTAGATGGAACAATTGAGATAATTCGTGCTCAATAAGAATCCATCGATTCTCTCAAACTGATGCTGGCACAATTGCTTGAAGACAAGAGGAAGTCAACTGACAAAACCTCCTCTAAAAAGTCTAAAGGCAAACGAAAGGAAGGAGAAAGCTCATCTTCAGTGCATATCAAGGAGAAAGAGCAATCTACTTCTGAGTCGTCTAAATCCTCATCTAATGGGGAAGGCAACTCGGATCATGGAAGGACTCATTCTAAGAGAATGAGTCAATTGGAGCAACGTCTCGAGGCCCTTACTAATCGGAAAGGCCTCCAAGAAGCAGGAGTGGTCCGACCATATCCGGCCGAGTGGGACCTTATTCCATGCCCCCCCAAGTTCAAAACTCCAACCCTACAACCATTTGACGGCAAAGGGTCACCGAACCAACATATCTACTACTTTAAGTCTCAGACGGGATATGTGGTAGATAATGATGCCATCTTGGCACGTTTATTAATCGGCACTTTAAAAGCGCTTGCCTTTGAATGGTTCATGAAGCTTTCGGAAAATTCCATTAAAAATTTGAGTGATCTGGAGAAGCTTTTCCTAACACGCTTTTTTGAAGAGGACTCAGAGATTACAATGCCTACTATTTTGGCCACAAAGTAGCGAAAGGGGGAGTCAGTCAAATCATTTGTAGAAAGATTTTGGAATATGGCACTCCGATGTCCTAGCGGTATGACTCAGGCTACTCTGGTAGAAACATGCCACCACAATCTACAAACGTCGCTCCTTGCCCAAATAGGAGTTGCCGAAAGCCGTACCTGGAAGCAATTGGTCCAGCACGGTGAACAGGCTGAACAAATTATCACCAGAGTTAGGGCAGAAGAAAACAAACCCAGACCCGAAAGGTCGATAAGGCGCACGCCAGAAACATCTTTTCCACTAAAAAGGAAAGATAACTTGACGACAGAGACAAAATCCCCTGCCAAACCTCAGCTAGTCAAGGGAAGTGGCTCTTCAAGTCAGCCACGCGCTAATAAACAATATTCCTTCAAGGATGAACATGTTGATTCGTTGTTCAAGTTACTCAACAAGAGCAACAGATTGAAGCTTCCTGAAGCGAGACGTCCTGAAGAAGTCAGTAAAACCTACAATCCTAACTACTGCTTGTATCATAGGATGCTGGGACATCCCACCAAGAGCTGTTATGTCTTCAAAGACATCCTTCAGGCTCTAATTGATGCAGAGGTACTAAAACTCTATCCAGAGCAGAAGAAAGTGACGGCTAATATGACATCATTCCTCCAGTTTGGAAGACAACCTCCAACACCCTCTGGAGTAGTCCCCATCCCGAGAGGGGAACTAAGAATGATCAATATAGACCCTCACCATCAACAAGAGAAGGGTCTTGTACCTGTCCCCACTCCTTAGGGGAAAATTATGTGGGTTCATCCCGACCTTGTGGACGGCCAGCAATGGACCACTGTTACCAGCAGAAGGTCCAAAGGCAAACGAAAGTTTCGTCCTATAATATGGTGTGCACTTCTTCCCGAGAAGCAGAAACCGATGTTCCCTCACTAACTGATTCAGAAGAGGAAACAATAGTTCTTGCCCCAGAACCTAATCAACCACTCGTGGCAGAAAACTCGTTCGGGCCAGTCATATTTAAAAAAGTATGACAAAATGGTGGCAACCCCTCCTAAACCCACCACAGAGTCAGCCAAGCCCTCCACGAAACAATTGGTGGAGAAGCAGAAAGAACTTCGGTTTTCTAAAGCCCTCCCAAAGGATAACGCGGAAGGATCCACAACACCTTACCGCTTTACGTCCTAGCTTAACTGGCCAATATCCCAGCCCGAATCACTCTTTACGAGCTCCTAAGGCTATCAAAGTCAACCTGAGAAGCTTTGAGAGAGGCCCTAGCCAATGCCGAGGTCTTCATGACCCAGATACCGGCTGGACCACGGGAGGAAGATGTAGAGGATTGCCTCCATGCCTCCCAAAATGCTCCCTGCATCACCTTCACGGCAGATGATATGCAGGTTAAGGGGAAACATGATCGGCCCCTATACTTCACAGGAATATTGGATCGTCTGAAGTAAGCCGCATTCAGGTAGATCCAGGATCCGCGCTGAGCATTATCCCTCGTCGGGTCATGCAACATTTAGGGATTCCTACTCATCGATTGAGTGTCACCCAGACTACCATTTATGGTTTCAATGCTAATGGTACGCGCCCAATGGGGAAGATCAAGCTCAAATGTCAAATTGGGGATTTAAAGTGAAGTAACATGCTATATGATCGATGCCGACATTTCATACAATTTGCTGCTTGAACGACCATGGATTCATCGTAATTCCATCGTCCCCTCCAATCTCCACCAAGTTATGAAATACATTGACGGAAGTGGAAAGGTATGAACGTTGATTACTGAAAGGCATCCGTTCAAGGGGGTAAAGAACTATTTCGCAGACTCCCTCCTGTGCCAGGACTCTCTGGGAACAAACGAGAACCTACAACCAGAGGAACCAGACTCTAGTAATGAAGCGGACACCAAGCCAGAGGTGGAAGAAGAGTGCATGTGGGAATTAGATCCACTTGTAACGAGCATTAATAAGCTCGATGTTAATAACACCGCCAATGATGTAGGCGGGTGGTATATTAATGAAGAGTTAAATTTGTCTTACTTTTCTGTATTCGCTTCTGATTCAGTGCCATCAGACACTAGTACCGAAGTGGATAATGACCCTGGTCGGTGATTAGTCACATATATTGCATATACATTGTCACCTTACCATAATTTTTAGCTAATAAATCCTATTAATAAGTCTTTTTATTCTTTGTTTAATGTAGGCCCAAGTGCTAAAAGAAGAAAAGAGAAACAAGTCCAAAAGCCCACCAAATTCTGATTTAATTCAGAAGAAATTCGAAATCAAGGAATCAGGGCTAAATCTTGGCATATCAAGAGGTTCAAACCGGTTGAGAAGAATCCTCCCTGAATCAAGCGGTTGAAGCCAACAATCAAAGGCTGTTTCATCAAATCCTGAAGCTGAAATGAGAAAACCAGCAGAAGATATGGGCAAATCATCAAACCGGGGATCTCCACCAATTGGGTGTGGCCACCTGGCTAAACCAGGGCCGCGGAAACGCAGCCCTAGCCGCGTTTTCGCGGCCTTGTTAGGTCAGTGGGGGAGCGTTTGCTCCCCCAATCTTCCTGGGATTCCCCATTTGGTTTTTCCCTATAAATACTAGTTTCAGCAGAGCAAAATGGGACGACCATGCAGAAATAGGAATTAGTCCAGTTTTTCACTCTTTGTAGTATAGGTTTTTGTTTTCTTTTTATGTAATTTTAATTTGTATGTAAGCTTAGATTAGATTGAGATTCATGTAAGTAAGAGAGAGAGGCTTATGTTGAGAGTGACACCGATGTACCCTCGTCCTTTCTTCCATCGTTTCTACAAGCAATAAAAGGTAATTTTTTTATGTTCGTCTTTACTTTTGTTTTCTTCTTCTTCTTTCTACTTTACCTCTTTTGGTTTTGATGAGCATTCAAGTGAATCCAGAAGCATTAGTATAACAATGTTTGTGTGAGTGCCAACGATAATTCATGATGATGTTCTCCTCTCAAGACTCCGTATCATTCATTCTTGTTCGTCTTGATGATGTAATGCGACTGGGGACTGAGCTCGATCCTATGGCTTATGCGTTGAACGCCTCCGAAGCAAGGTAGAACATGCAAGGGTTCCAGGTAAGTTATCAACCAAACTAGGTAAGTATTTCTTATCTTCTTTCTTTCTTTTATTTCTGTAGTTTAAATCACTAACACCCACTTCTTTCATCACTCATTTTCCATTTCTTTGTAAATAATCATTCTCCATTTTTCTCCACCTTCTCATTCTACCACTTTCTTTTTCACTTAACTTTAACCTAACTCTTTTTCATTTTCATTTTTTAAAACAAAGAAGAACCTTCGTTTTTCTTCATAAAGATTTCAATACAAACTTTGAACGCTTCTATCGCTAACCCTCCTTGTGGATCACGACCCCCATAGCCACTAGCTATTGCGGTAGAATTGAGCACTTGCACTTTTTAATCTTAAAGTTCTGAAATACTGTATTTTTGTGCAGGTTTAAGCTCAATCAAATTTTGGCGCCGTTGCTGGGGAGGGTAACGGTTTTTATTAAATATTTGGAACTAAAATGAATTTTTCTTCTCTGTTGCAGGTTACAGGGCAGGAAAAGCAGGAAAAAAAGATTACAGTAACATATAAGTGGTCTTGGGCCTCTGTTCCAGAAAATAGAGACCAAGCACCCTCTGGATTGCCGCGTTTCCACGGCTCTGATCGCGGATCCGCGGCAAAAAGGAGTTCACTACTGACTGGCTTTTTGCAGGGCTGCTTGCTTTGCAAAATTATAGTTTTCTACAAACTTTATTTCTTATATGCCATCACCAGAAGCCTGCTAATAAACAAACAGTAAAACAAATGTTGAAAAAGTTAAAAAAATTGATTAGAAGTTTGCATTTTAGGCACGTGTCTTTTCAATTCATTTACTTTACTGTTGAAGAGTGCTGGAGCAAGGTATGTTCACATTGTATTTAGAATAGGACTCATCTCTTGGTTGATTTACATCGCTTTGAGTGAATCTTGTATGCATATCTTGTACACTTGCACAAACTGATCTTAAGGGCACCACCCCATAACAAGATAAGGTGGGGATTTAATCACCCTTCCTTGGCCCAAAAATCAGATTCCAAGCACTTATTAACCCGAGCCTAACTAAAAATGAGTAGACGTTGGCCCTAGGGACAACTCGGACTCAATTAGGAGATTATCTTAAGGGGGAAAGGTGTTGGAATTTGACTCCTGCCAAATCAGTGTCTAGGAAAGGGATTAAGGGCCGAAAGCCCAAAGGTTGGTGGTTATTTAATTAAGTAACGTCTTTGACGGATAACCTCCCACCAATCTTGCCCTGACCTGGCTGATTAGCTTGTGGTCAAAGTCTGCATTATACCTCCCGTGGACAGTCTAACCAGTTAGGAGTCGTCTAGGTCATAGGTCTACCCTAACTTAGTTTAGAACTTTTTTTTTATTGTGTGTTTATTTGTTTGTTTTTTCTTCTTTGTTTGTATTTTATTATGTGATATGGCTTATAATAACAATTTTTCAATTTTAATAGTAATCCATATTACACACCGACCTCTTTTCGGATATTACCAACCGGTATATCATAACTTTAACCAACCTAGTATGCCGGATTGGTCTTATCCGAATCAATATAACCCATGCCCCAATCTTATAATCATAATTTCTAGAATAATTTCAACTCTTCACAGAGTCAGTGGGGATTCACCTCCCCCGAGTCCAATTTTCAACCAACTTGTCCTCCTTATCCACCTAGTCCACAATATTTCCAAGATTCATACTCAGTTCCACCAGTCCAAAATAGAAAACCATCAATTTTGGAAATGAGTATGCGTGAGTCCAAACAAAAAATCACAAAATCTGATGGACTCACAATTTCACCACCAATTCCAAGACAGCACTTCATCTTTTCAACAAAACGATGAACCAATCAACTATGAAAAGATGCTTGAAGCCATGACTCAGGCTCAAAACGCTCGTAATCGTGACATAGATATGATGGTCCAATCTCTACGTTCTCACCGTTTGACCAGTTCTGATGTCGCTAACCATTCTGTTAGAGCCGAAGAGTCATGTTGTTTTGGAAATCAAGGTTCCATTTCAGAACAATCATTTGGACTTGCCCAAACTCCAAATTTTGAAAATGATATTGACAGTTTGGCAAGTTATTCCTTTCCTGAAATAGAACTTGAGAATGAATATGACCCTGAACCTCAACTTAGTGATTCAATTCTACTTCCTGATTCAATAATGACTCCGGTATCTTCATCTATTTTCAATCTTTTTCCCAAGTCAACATTGGATCCTGTGCCAATTCATCATGAAATTGAATCACCTATCTTTGATGATCATATTGACTTGACCAATTTTACACTTTTGAAAGTCCTATTGACAAATTGGCAAGTTCTCATTTTTATGACATTAAACTCAATGAGAAATGTGACATAGATTCTCAAATCTGTGATCCAGTTCAAATTCCTGAATCAATATTGACTCCTGTTTTGTTACCCGACTTGAGTAATATTTTAGAGTCAGTTTTGATTCCCACAACTATCATTCTTGAACTTGAATCACCAATAATAAGTCACATTCCATGTTGGAAAATAAATGTGGACTTGAGTTTCAACTTCTTGACTTGGACCCACTTCTTGAACCAATCTCAACTCCTGAACCTTTACTTGACTTAAGTCACTTTCCTGAGTCGGTATTAGTTCCTGTACTTCCTGAGTCCAAGTCAATCATTCCATCTTTTCACACTCCATTTTGGGACAAGGCGGTTGACAAATTTGACTCCGAAATTAATTATGGAATTTGAAAATTAGATGGGGTCAAATATTTAATAAAAATCCTTTATGGATACATCATTTTAATGGGTTATGTTAGAGATATTTCTGGTGGGTTCCTCCGAACTCCACGAAAAGTCGATTGGGCCGCATTTCGTGGACCAATCAGACCACCATCGGAACCACCACCTTAAGGTAACATTTTCCTTCCCTTTCTTCTTTTTCATGCATCTATGCATTAATTCATACATTGAGGATAATGCATGAGATAGGTGTGGGGGAGGGTCTAACATAACTTAGGTTTTTCTTTTTTTTTAAAAAGATTTCTTTACTTTTAAAAACTTTTTGAAAATAGAAACAATATTTTGACATATTTTTTGTAAGAAATTAAGTCAATTTTAAGGAATAGGAAAATCAAAATTAGGATTTCTTAAATTTGGTCAAAATAAGATTATTTGTTTGATTTTTAGGGTTAGGAAGATAATTTGTTAAAGTAATTTAGTCTTGATCTTTACCTTAATGAAATATGCACACTTCATACACTTACACACTTAGGGTTCAAAAACAAAGATTCTTATGCCTTATATAAAAAAGAAAAAAAGAAAAAAAAATAGATCTATGAAAGATGAACAAATCTAATTATTGATTAGCTAGGTGCTTTGGCCTAAGCAAGCCTTAGTATTTATGCAAAGATGATTAGATAAGTTTGAGAAAAAATATATATAAAAATCCTCTGATTAAGCTGGGTATTTGTGCCTAATAAAGCATAAGTATTCACGCCTAAAAGGGGTTCATATAATAAAATCCTTAGTTTTGTGGCCTTGTTTGCTCGAGTCCTTAAGTCCTTGAGGTGTTTTCTCACCTGGTGCCCTAAGACCGTTTGGTTGGGAGTCATCGATTAAAGGCTCGTTACATGGGCAGATTAGAAAGCCTAATAGAACTAAGGAATAATACCACAAAAATATATATATATATATAATAAATAAATAAGGCATAAGAGTTAGAGTTAATGAACCCTTAGTCAAAATTTTCACGATCACAAGGTGCATATGACTTAGGGTAAAGTAATAGACTAAATGAGAAGCACAATTTGACTCCTTACTTTGATTGATAACAAATTTTTGAATAGAGACTAAGTTTAGGAATGAAAAATTCAGTTTTCCTATAACTTATAGATTGCTTAAATCTTACAATTATATTTTAAATATTTTTCTCTTTCAAAATGCTTTTCGAAAATACTAACTTTTTTCTCTTTCTTTATGGATTTTGTGGGTACAATCCGCTGAAAACCCTCACGAGATAAAACTCGTCCTCTAGGGGTAACCTAGAGGTTTAACGGCTTGTTGCACATGCTCAGTGCAATCAAGTGACCTGCGAAAGTGGTCTAATAAATTGATTAGAATTAGTCTGATGTTTTGCTCGAGGGCGAGCAAAAGATAAGTGTGGGGGTGTGATTAGTCACATATATTGCATATATATTGTCACCTTACCATACTTTTTAGCTAATAAATCCTATTAATAAGTCTTTTCTTCTTTGTTTAATGTAGGCCCAAGTGCTAAAAGAAAGAAAAGAGAAACAAGCCCAAAAGCCTACCAAATTCTGATTTAATTCAGAAGAAATTCGAAATCAAGGAATCAGGGCTAAATCTTGGCATATCAAGAGGTTCAAAACCGGTTGAGAAGAATCCTCCCTGAATCAAGCGGTTGAAGCCAACAATCAAAGACTGTTTCTTCAAATCCTGAAGTTGAAATGAGAAAATCAGCAGAAGATATGAGCAAATCATCAAACCGGGGATCTCCACCAATTGGGTGTGGCCACCTGGCTACACCAGGGCCGCGGAAACGTGGCCCTAGCCCCGTTTTCACGGCCTTGTTAGGTCAGTTGGGGGAGCGTTTGCTCCCCCAATCTTCCCGGGATTCCCCTTTTGATTTTTTCCTATAAATACTAGTTTCAGCAGAGCAAAATGGGACGACCATGCAGAGATAGGAATTAGTCCAGTTTTTCACTCTTTGTAGTATAGGTTTTTGTTTTCTTTTTATGTAATTTTAATTTGTATATAAGCTTAGGTTAGATTGAGATTCATGTAAGTAAGAGAGAGAGGCTTATGTTGAGAGTGACACCGATGTACCCTCCTCCTTTCTTCCATCGTTTCTGCAAGCAATAAAAGGTAATTTTTTTATGTTCGTCTTTACTTTTGTTTTCTTCTTCTTCTTTCTACTTTACCTCTTTTGGTTTTGATGAGCATGCAAGTGATTCCAGAAGCATTAGTATAACAATGTTTGTGTGAGTGCCAACGATTATTCATGATGATGTTCTCCTCCTCAAGACTCCGTATCATTTCATTCTTGTTCGTCTTGATGATGTAATGTGACTGGGGACTGAGCTCGATCCTATGGCTTATGCGTTGAATGCCTCCGAAGTAAGGTAGAACATGCAAGGGTTCCAGGTAAGTCATCAACCAAACTAGGTAAGTATTTCTTATCTTCTTTCTTTTCTTTTATTTCTGTAGTTTAAATCACTAACACCCACTTCTTTCATCACTCCTTTTCCATTTCTTTGTAAATAATCATTCTCCATTTTTCTCCACCTTCTCATTCTACCACTTTCTTTCTCACTTAACTTTAACCTAACTCTTTTTCATTTTCATTTTTTAAAACAAAGAAGAACCTTCGTTTTTCTTCACAAAGATTTCATTACAAACTTTGAACGCTTCTATCGCTAACCCTCCTTGTGGATCACGACCCGCATAGCACTAGCTATTGCGGTAGAATTGAGCACTTGCACTTTTTAATCTTAAAGTTCTGAAATACTGTATTTTTGTGCAGGTTTAAGCTCAATCAGTCGGCAATGGATGCTTTGACATCATTGCAAGTACCAGTGAAGTCATCCTTTGAAACGTATCAAGATGTCGGTGATGCGTAAGAATCAGTATTCATGGTCCCAGCTAGACGTAAAGGCCAAAAATCAATCCTTTTTGGACAAATCAAGTCCGAACTGATGTCTCGTGAAGAGTCAGAAAGCGAGAATGAACCTCCTCAGTTCATTCATTATGAGCCAAATATACTCAGAATGATGGAAAGCATGGGGGTATGATCTGACAAACAGTCATGGGTTGAACTTCGGCAAAGGAAGAAGAACACTGCTCCGGTCTTTCATTCCGAAAGGGAAATCCCCTGATTATTACCATCGAACTCGCAGGGGTTTGGGTTATGTGTCAACCCAATTCCGCCAGCCTCTGAGTCTGAAGAGTCACTATACCATGACTATTCATCTGGCACATCATCGTGGGACTCAGATGTTAGTATTGACAACCTCTTCGGAGAACTTTCAGTATATATGGTTTCAGCGAGCCAACTGGACGATAGAGGTGAAGAAATGATCCAGTCTGATACAGATCCTTGGATCAAACACCTAAATACTCTCTGGGATACGCGCTTTGAGCAGCGCGAGCCACCCACGGAGGATAAAGTTGCCCATATTAATCTGGGAGATGAGGCTAATCCTAAGCCCATCTTTATAAGCGAAAGCCTATCATCCTCTGAGAAAGAAGATTTAATATCTCTTGTACGAGAGTATATAAATATTTTTGCTTGAAACTACAAGGACATGCCTAGGCTTGATCCTCGAGTGGCTATGCATCACCTTAACATTAATTCAGACGTGAAGCCAGTCAAACAGCAGCAACGACGATTCTGTCCAGAAATAATGGAAGCAATCCAGTCAGAAGTCAAAAAACTCATAGACTCTGGCTTCATTAGGGAAGAGCAACATCCTGATTGGGTAGCCAATATCGTTCTCATTGCCAAAAAGAATGGAAAGATCCGGATTTGTATTGATTTTCGTGATCAAAATGAGGCCTGCACCAAAGACGAATTCCCTCTCCCAATCACAGATGTCATAATTGACAACACATGCGGGTTTGAGCGAATATCCTTCATGGATGGATTCTCAGGGTATAATCAAATCAAAATGTATCCTGATGATGAAAAACATACTTCTTTCAGGATACCACTGGGGGTTTACTGCTATACCGTCATGCCCTTTGAATTGAAGAATGTCGGGGCCACATATCAGAGAGTTATGAATGCAATTTTCCATGAGCACATGCGTAAAATAGTAGAATGCTATGTTGACGACATTGCAGTGAAAAGTCGCACCAAAGGTGATCACATAACCGATCTGAAGATAATCTTTGAAATCATACGGGCACACCAGTTGAAGATGAACCCCACCAAATCCTTCCTGGGGGTAGCCAGCGGCCAATTCCTAGTGTTTGTAGTAACTTCCATAGGAATTCATTTAGACTTGGAAAAAGTTCGCGCTATCCAGGAGATGTAACCTCCGAGGAACCTCAGGGAGCTTAGGGGATTGCAAGAACGACTGGCATACATCCAAAGGTTTATCTCAAACCACTCTGAAAGATGCCAACCCTTTACCAAATTGATGAAAAAGGGTGTCTCATTCATTTGGGATGATGCTTGCCAACAAGCATTCGAGGAGATCAAATGATACCTCACGCAACCACCGGTCCTTGCAGCTTCAGCGTCTGAAAAACCTTTCCTGATATATGTCCGAGCAATGGATCAATGCCTAGGAGCTTTACTAGCCCAGAATAATGATCAAGGATACGAACAAGCAATTTATTATCTTAGTAGGACTATGATTGGGGCCGAACATCGATACAACCTGATCGAAAAGGAATGTTTGGCATTGGTGTTCGCTGTCCAGAAAATGCGACACTACTTGGTGGGCCAGACTATAAACGTCATATCAAGGGTTAACCCTTTGAGGTTACTCATGATAAAGCCATCGTCATTAAATGGCCGATTGGCAAAATAGGCCATACTGCTATTGATTGGTAGTGAAAAGTGCATTTTATCATTACATTTACCATCACATTTTCATATTTATTCTTATAATTCTGCACATTTACTAATATTTTATGATTTATTGTGTGCAGGCCTTGAGAAATAAAAATAAAAGAATAAAGCCTTAAAAGAAGCCCAAAAGCCCATGTTTAAAGCTCAATGCAAAAGTTACAATTATCAAATGTCAAAGTTGCAATTACTGAGGGCAATAGTTGCAAATACCAAAAGAAGAGGGAAGGCTAGACTTCTATTCAACCCTAAATACTTGCAGGATGAAGATAAAAGGAGAAGAGTGCAAAGATAAAAATTCAAAAAAATTCGGATTCAGACTGTACACGTTTTAGTATTCAGATCATAACTTTTGCTATAGATATTCAAATCCGATGATTCAAGATGCTCCAGAAAGAAGACTTGAAGATCTACAACTCTTATGTTGATCAAACTTTCCAATTCAGTCAGTAGTAAGCCAATTTCAGTGATCAACATAATAATAAGTTGCAGGACAGATTTGAACTTCTATGGATAAGTGCCACAAGTCTGGAGATAAGATTTTTTGGGAGAGTCGTACCGGGACTCTACATCTTCCAGCTCCTATAAATACCCCTGCAGAGCAACAGAAAAAGAGTACAGAAAACAGAGAGCAAATTCTAGGGTTTCTTAGGCTAACTTGTAGTTTAGGTTAGGTTTTTATTTTTCATTTTTTTGTAATTTTTGTAACTGAGAGTGGAGGAAGCTTTCATGGATGAAGGAGTCCATGCTTGTACTGAGGTGACAGCGGTGTAAGCCTACTTTTCTTCCATTGTTAATGAAATCCACTCAAAGGTTTGTCTTTGTTATGTCTATTCTTTGTATTCGTGTTTTATTCTTGTTTTATTTTTCTATACTTGTGTTATTCTCTCTGATGTCTTGCAAACCGTGAGAACTGGTCGCTTCGAGACTGCTTAGCTGAAGAAGAGCCCTTGATGGCCTATGGAGATGAACAAGCCGTCGCTTGCCAGTCTTTTCTTTTTGTAGTGTAGATCGTGAAGGTGGACGATCCTATACGCCATACTTGAACGCCTTCCAAAGCAAAGTAAGTCGTCGCAACAGGATCAAAGGTAAGTAGGACTGAAGAGGTAGGTATGTATTTTATAGTCTTTTTCCTTTCTTCTATTTCTTTAGTATAGATCACCAACTCCACCTCTCTCCAATCTATTTCTCCCGTCTCATTGTAAATACCATTGTTAATAAGAAAATACATAAAATAGAGATAACTTACTTAAACGCTTCCATCGCTAGTCCTTCCCTGAGGATCACGACCCGCATAGCCTTTGTTACCGCGGATAGTATTGAGCACCTCGCACACCTTTACTTCTCAATCTGATATTCTATATTTTGTGTGTAGGTAAAAACACAATCAGCTATCCCAATATGAAATGCGTTTTTTACCACAAAAAGTTGTGAAGGGACAAGCGGTGGCGGATTTCCTGGCTGAGCATCTAGATCCGAGGGAAACCGAACTTTACGAGGATCTCCCAGACGAGGTCACTGAAGTTTGTCTGACCCAGACATCTTTTGAAAGACAAGTGTGGCGACTCTTCTTCGACGGTGCATTAAGAACAAGTCCGCAAGGACATGTCATAGCCGGAGTAGGGATAGTACTCATCTCCCCACAGAACTTTGTGATTCCTCGAGCTTTCTCATTAACCGAGCCTTGCTCCAATAATGTAGCGGAATACAATGCCCTCTTGATTGGAATGCAAATCGTCGATGAGATTGGCGTTAAAAATCTCGAGGCATACGGTGACTCTAAACTCATCATTAACCAAGTTCGCGGGGAGTACAAAGTCAGACATGAAGACTTAATACCCTATTACAACGCAACTATCTCTATGGCCGAAAAGTTCAGAAACTTTTACATCGACCACGTACCACGCTAGCGAAATGCGCATGCAGATACGCTGGCACTCTCGCTGCTTCTTTAGCCCTTCCAGCTGGAGTAGTAGAGAAAATACTTGTTTACAGCCACGACTTATATTGCCCAAGATTCGGTTTTGAAGATTACCAAAAGCCGATAGGAGATTGTCAAGTCAAAAAAGCTTTTGAGTCGTCAGCCGGTCCAGAGCCTAAGGATTGACGATTCCCTTACATTGACTATGCCTTGTACGGCATTCTCCCTGATGATCCTAAAGAAGCGGCTGCCATTAGAATGAAAGCCCCCAAATTCTATTATAATGCGGTCACGCGAACACTGTATCGTCGATCGCATGACGGGATCTTTCTCCGCTGTCTATCACGAAAAGAGGCGCAGGAGGTACTCCAAGAAGCACATGATGGTATGTGTGGAGCTCATCAACCTGGTCCAAAGCTTGGGGATCGACTCCGAAGATTAGGGTATTATTGGCCCAGGATGATCCCGGACGCCATCACTTATGCCAAACGATGTCACGCCTGCCAAGTTCATGGCGATTTCATCCATCAAGCGTCAGGATATCTTCGCTCTATAACTTCTACCTAGCCATTTAAGATGTGGAGGATGGACGTAATTGGCCCTATAAGCCCGCCATCATCCAAAGGACACCGGTTCATCTTAGCCATAACTGATTACTTCTCTAAATGGGCCGAAGCTATCCCTTTGAGGGAGGTAAAGACCTCTGATGTAATCAAATTCGTTAAACATCACGTCATCTACCGTTTTGGTGTGCCCCGGCGAATTATCCATGACAATGGACCCCAGTTCGTCAGTCAGGCTTTTCAGAGGTTCTGCAACAAGTTCAGGGTCCAAAGTGTGTCCTCAACTGAATACTACCCAGCCGCTAATGGCCTTACAGAAGCTTTCAACAAGACTATTGGCAAGCTTCTTAAGAAATTTGTCTCGAAAAGCTAACGTGATTGGGACGATAAATTAGGTGAATGCTTATGGGCCTATCGCATGACAGTCCGAACCCCAATGAAAGCTACACCATTCTCTTTGGTATATGGGTGTGAAGCCGTACTTCCATTAGAAATCTAAATTCCATCTCTACGTGTCGCCCTGACAGCAGAGATGACAAATGAGGAGAAGCATCGACTGCGACTCCAAGAACTGGAGGCTTTAGACGATAAAAGTCTGCAAGCCCAGCAGCAAATTGAGCTCTACCAAGCTCGAATTACCAGAGCCTTCAACAAGAAAGTTAAGGAGCGAACTTTCAAGAAATGTGACCTTGTCTTAGCTGTCAGAAGACCCCTGGTAATGACACATAAGACAAAAGTAAAATTCCAACCCAAATGGGAAGGACCATTTGTAGTGGAGTCAGTCTACTCAAATGGAGCATATCGCCTCATAACCTTAAATGGTGATACGCTCATGATGCCAATCAACGACAGATTCTTGAAGAAATACTACCCTTGATAGCACTCTTCCTTTGATCAAGTTAATATTACTCCTCTGATCAAAACTCCAATCCAAGAAAAGCCTCTTTCCATTACTTGATCACATCACCGTAGATCAGTGTCAAACTAATTGAGCACTGGCTGCATCATGATGCATGATGTAAATATTGGGAAAGAAATAAAATGCGAAACTTGGGTTTTAGTATTAGCTACTCTCTTGATTAACATCCGAAGCCTCCGACGGCTAAGGATAGAGGAAAATGTTGGCTTTTAAGCCCAACATAAGTTTTCGATAACTCATCATGCTGAGGGGAATAGCATGGCTAGCCCAACTCAAACGGTAGTTGGTAAAGGCACACCAAATCCGTTGATAGCTAGGGGTTTGCTAAAAATCCTAGTGGATTTGATTCCACTCTTTCCACCAAAATCCCTTACCAATTCTCATCCACAGAATGGTAGGTCCACAAAATACAATCATTGCTATGTTAACACTATACCTCTGGCAAAAAAAATTTCAATACTCCCTAGCGAGTACAAACCTTATTTGTCTCTCCTCTACATGGAATAGCAAGTCTTCAAATTTGTTACGTTAACATTACACCTCTGACATTTCAAACTTCACTTATCAATTCTCATCAATAGAATGATAAATCCTCAAAATTGCTCATATCGTAAATTGAATACTGTCAGGTTAACAATACACCTCTGACAAATTACTGTTAAGTTTAACACTATACTTCTAACAGTGATTGAGTTGCTGTCAAGTTCAATATTAAACTTCTGACAGTTACTTTTCCTCAAGCTTACATATCGAAGCTGAGATGAGTGATGCTAAGTTTAACATCACACCTCTAGCGTCCAGTTCATTGCTAAGTTCAACAATACACCTATGGCCATGACTTTCCCTCGGACTTCCTTGTCAAAGTCGAGATGACCAATGCCAAGTTTAAAATTACACCTCTAGCATTACCCTCACTGTCAAGTTAAACATTACACCTATGATAGTGACACTTTCAGTTTTCCCAAATGAAGCTGAAACACTCTTGAGTTAAGTTAATATCACACCTCTGACTCACACCCTTGTCAAGTTAACATTACACTTCTGACAAGATTTAATTCAACCCGTTAAGTTAAAGTCATACCTCTAACGGTAAAGGTTCTCCTAGATTCCCCGCGAGTCTAGTCTCACTTGTTATTCTTTCAACAAAAAAACAAGTCTACTTAAAAATATTGTTAGATTAACATTACACCGTTAACAGTGTTTTCATTAAATCCCCAATTGGGTCTTAGTCAAGTTAATACCAAACCTCTGATGAAAACTCAACCTCCGTGGGGGTTGTAGGTTATCAATAAAATTACTGAAGACAAGCCTCAGACGCGAACCTCCCAGACGCGGAGATCGCGTTCCAGCCTCAGACGCAAACCTCCCAAACGCGGAGATTGCATTCCAGCCTCAGACACGGACCTCGCGTTCCAATGTCAGACGCGGAGGTCGCTAGACGCAGACCTCGCATTCCAATGTCAGACGTGAAGGTTGCCAGACGCGGACCTCGCGTTCCAATGTCAGACGCGGAGGTTGCCAGACGCGGACCTCGCGTCCTTTGTCAGATGTGGACCTCAGCTAGCTTCGCGTTTCGACTCAAACGCAAGCCTGAGCAGCTCCGCATTCCAACACAGACGCGAGCCTGTGAGCTCCGCGTCTCAAAATCAGAGTAAAATTCGCGTCCAGCGCGAGACCTGCATTTCTGCTGTAACCGACAGCCACGAACTTGGTCAGTTACATCCCATTTTCTCTCCACATAATGGGGAATAACTTCCCATTATAGAGAAATTTAAGGGGTTGGTTACACCCCAATTCCTCTATAAATAGCTATGAATAGCTAGAGAACCTGGAGGAGGAGCTCTAGGGGAGAGAGAAAAAATAGAAGATCTCTCTAAGGGGATGTAAGGGGACCCATGGAGGGGGACCTCTAAAAAAGGGCTGAAGAGGAGAGTCCTGGTGGAGGAATCCAAGAAGCCATAGACAAGAGGAGAACTACCTCAGCAGAGTTTGACCTCGAAGCGCTTGCAGCCTGGGAAGAGTTCAACTCTTTTTGTTAACTTGCAAAGTTCAAGTTCTTTAAATCTCTTTGAGATTCCATTACTGATAGGAGCTGTGCTACTCTACCAGTCGATCTAAAGAGAGGACTCCCAAGAAATCCTGACGTTCGGCCGGTTAACGGGGAACAAGACTCACTCTCCACCGCCACATGAAGAACCCAGCTTTAAATAAAGAGGAGAATCAATCAAGAGATTTCCTCTCTTTTGTAATCAGATTGTATCCGTTATAATCTTCTATTCAAGTAAAAGAATTTTGCAATTGTGATTTTTTCCGACGCGCACAAAAGATGGTGACTCCACTGGGGATTACTTTGCCGTTCTCAACCAACGAGAAAGTAGTGGCACAAGCCGACGTCGGATGCTTGGATCCACTATCGAATCGTTTATGATCGAATTCGACCAAGAGAAGTTGAACTCCCCCAAAGCTTCAGGAGTCTCCCGTGGAGACAACGTGGTCAGCCCCAATGTCTCTTCAGAGACCCGCGCCATGACCCACGGTCAAGATGGCAATGGAGACCAATCTTCCGCCATCCTTCTATCAAGGCACTGCTAGTTCGGCTGGGGGTTCCCAATAACCTCAACGACTCAATCGGAATGCCGAGAGATGGCAAAGGCGTCGCGTTCGTCGTCAGCAGACAGAAGTGGCTGCAACAGCACATGTGGCCCGCGTCAATGTCTCCCACGAGACCCGCGAGGCCAATGAAGATGAAGGCCCATTTCGCCGTACCTCTCCTCTCCAGATTCCTCAACTCCAGGTTATTGAGGGTCCCAAACAATCCGTGAAGCATAACCGGAACGCTCAGCGACGACAGAAACGGCGTGCGCGTCAACAACAGATGGAAAAAACTAAAAAAGCCATCTGTCCAGCAGATATTGAATGCGGGGCTTAGGCCCACATTTCTTCTGAGCAAGACGAGACTCGCATCTCAGATCCTTAATGCGAGGCCCACATCCCTATATCAGAACGCGAAGCCCGTATTTCTCAGCAAAAATGTGAGGCATGCGTCTCTATATCAAAATGCGGAGCTCATGAGGCCTGCGTCTCTATATCAAAACGCGGAGCTCATGAGGCCCGCGTCTCTGTATCAAAATGTGGAGCTCATGAAGCCCGTGTTTCTATAACTGAATGCAAAGCCCGCGTTTCCACATTAGAATGCGAGGCTCGTGTTTCACCTCACAGATGCGACGTTCAGCAATGCGAGATCAGTGTCTTCTCTCAAAAATGTGAGTACCGCGTCCTTGTGCCAATATGCGAGACTCGCGTCTCTTCTGCAGAGAACGAGCCTGCCAGCTTTGTTACCTTTGAATGGTTCATGAAGCTTCCTGCCGGCTCTATCGAGAAATGGATCGACCTTGAGAAGCTCTTCCCTGATCAAGTTTAACACCACACCTCTGATCAAATAAATACTCAAAAGGAACACTGATCTCCCTATAAGTTCCCCGCAGAGTTTATAAGTTATCTGTGGAACAACAATCTGATGCCTCCGACGGCTAAAGATAGAGGAAAAAGTTGGCTTTTAAAATCAACGCAAAAATTCTCGATAACTCATCATGCTGAGGGGAATAGCATGGCCAACTCAAATGGTAGTTGAAAAAGGCACATCAAATCTGTTGATAGCTGAAGGTTTGCTAAAAACCTTGAGGGACCTGATCCCACCTTCCCCTCCAAAATCCCTTACCAATTTCCATCCATGGAATGATAGGACCACAAAAAGCCCGTGACTATTTTTCGAGTGAAATAATCACAGATCAAACATGCCAAGTTAACATTATACCTCTGGCATATTCACTGTCAAGTTAACATTAAACATCTAACAGTGATTTCCCTCAATTTCCCCAGTGGAATAAATTACAAATCGAACCTGTCATGTTAATATCACACCTCTGACAGTAAGGCTTTGATGTTTCTACGGGGTAAAATTTTAACTTGTCAATTCTCTTCAATAGAATGACAAGTCCACTCAAAATACTGTTATGTTCAAAATCACACCTCTAACAGTAGACAAATTCCGGTCAAGTTAACATCACACCTCTGACTAAAATTTTAACTTGTCAGTCCTCTTCAAAAGGATGGCGAGTCCACCAAACTGCTCAAATCGCAGAATCTCTCGTTCAAGTTAATACTACACTTCTGACTAAAGTTGCTCATAACACAATATAAATTGCTGTTAAGTTAAAACTACACCTATGATAACGATTCTATCAATTTTCCCACCAGAAATGGGACATTCAATGCCAAGTTAATATTACACATCTGGCATCCATTTCATTGTTACGTTAATACTACACCTATGACAATAATCTTTCCTCGAGCTTTCTGTCCAAAGCGGAGATGTCAAATGCTAAGATAATATAACATCTCTAGCATTTACCTCACTGTTAAATTAACATTACACCTATGATAGTGATCTCTTCAATTTTTTCAGTGAAAATGAGACCTTTCGATGTTAAGTTAAATATCACACCTCTAGAATGCATTTCATTGTTAAGTTAACATTACACCTATGACAATAATCTTCTTACTTTTATACTGCTAAGTTAATATCACACCTCTAGGACACATCTTTGTCAAGTTAATATTACACCTCTGACAATTCAATTTGCTCAAATTATAAACCCAAACCCGTTACGTTAACATTACACCTCTGACGGTAAAAATCTTCATGGATCTTCAACAAATCCAATCCCACTTGTCATTCTTGCCAATAGAATGACAGGTCCACTTAAGTTGCATAGATCACAAAATCAACACTGTTATGTTAATACCACACCTCTAACAGCAACTTTCATTCCATTGATTTCCAACAGAGTACTAGTCATGTTAACACTAAACCTCTGACGATAGACTCTAGCATAATCCCCAGCGGATCAAACTCCACTTGTTATTCTCATCAATAGAATAACAAGTCCACAAAACTTGTTCAAAATATAAGTCCAGATCTCACTGTCAAGTTAACATCACACCTCTGACAGTAACCTTCTAAAATTCCCCCAGTAGAGTTATTTAATTTGCCAAGTTAATATCACACCGCTGGCAATTAAAACTCTTTCAAAGAAGCTTTGAGCGTGAACTTCGCATCTTAAGTACAGGGCCACGTCTCAATGAACTTAAGAGTTGTGTCTCAACAGCAAGTAAAAGCCGCGTCTCTATAGCAATTGAGAAGCACGTGATAGGTAGTGAAAAATGCATAATTGTCATCATATTTACCATCACATTTGCACATTTATTCATATTATAATGCACATTTATTAATATTTTGTTATTTAATGTGTGCAGGCCTCGAATTATTATTTTAATAAGAAATAAAGCTTAAAGAGCCTAAAAGCCCAGATCCAAGCCCATGTTTGAAGCCCAGGTGCAAAAGCGCAATTACAAGAAGTCAAAATGCAAATACAAGGGCTAAAAGTTGCAAATATCAGAGATAAGGGAAGGATAGACTTCTATCCAACCCTAAACACTTGCAGGATGAGGATAAAAGCCAAGATAAGAAGAAAATTCGTGGATAGAAGATTTGGGATATTTGAGATCAAGGTAACTTGATTTCTAAGTTATCTCGAAATCCAATATGAAGAGCCAGGATCAAACTTTCAGAAGCAGACAACCATATGGACGGACCAGGAGAAGCCACGCGCCAAAGCGCGTGGCCTGAATCCACTAAACTGCCGCAGATTTGCGGCAAAAGCCGCAATTCTGCGGCATAGTGGATGAATTTGGATACCAGATTTCGTCTGCGATATTATCCAGGACTCTATCACCTTCTGTACTATAAATATCCCTGCAGGCGCAACGTACAGGGCATCCAGAGACGTATTAGGGTTTCTTTAGCCATTTTTCTTTAAATTTCAGCAAGTTGTAATCTTTGTTTCAAGCACGGTGTGGAGAAGAAGGAGCTTTGTAATTGGAGTTTACTCTCGAATAAAGGTTACCTTTTTGCCACTTAATTTCTGTCATTTAATTTTGCATTTACTTTGTGATTTCTTGAGTTTGGTTTGATCTGTGATCTCTCGATTCTCTTTATTTTCTCTCTTTCTTTATTCTTCTCATTTAAAAAAAAAGAAAAGAAAAATAATAAAAAGATGATGAACTAATCTTCCTTTGTGGTTTGCTGAATTCTTAAGCAACCCTAAGCATGTTTGGAGTTGAACAGATTAATAATACTTTTTAGAAACCCTAGGTTTGAAGTAGATTGCTTGAGGACTAAATGGATAATCAGCTTTCTAATCTAGGTTACACTTTTAAATAATTCCTCACCCTTCATATTTAAGAACTTTGACAGCGTAACTTCAAGGTAATGCTTTTCTTCCGCTGTACTTAGATGTTAAGATGAAATCGTGTTGAATGTTCAAAGGTGCGAACTAGTAAGATTCTAAATTCTTTTATTCTTGCTTGCATCTTCGCTAATACACCTAGGATTAATTTCACATATATTAAGATGATGTTCAATCTCCTTAACTTGCAATAGGGTTGTGGTAGAAGATCAGTAAAAACCACATCTTTTATATCATATATATCTCTCAAATCTAATCTCTCTTTTCTTACTTAAAGCATACAGGGGAATCGGCCGAAAAGCTTGTATCGCATCCTTCCCTGAGGATCACGACCCGCTTGAGCCCTTACTACAGCGGATTCACATTGAGACTAAGAAATCTGAACTTCTTTTTATTCTTTAAAAATCTCAATCAAACTTTTGGCGCCGTTGCCGGGGAAGGAACGGCACGATTTCCTCAATCTAATCATTTTTTATTTTCTGTTTGCAGATACAGGGAACAGGAAAACAAAGCAGCAGCGAGGACATATTGCAACCCTGTGCCTCTGCCCTAGAAGGCAGAGCACTTGGGCCTACTCCTTTGCCGCAAATCCGCGGCAAAAGCCACAAAAACGCGGCAAGAGTAGTTAACTACTCACAGAAATTTCTGCAGGTTGCTTTGCATTGCAAAAATCTGCTTACTGCTGTGATTATTTTTCTCTGTGATCACTCTGCAACTGCTAATTAATAACATTAACCCATTTGTTGAAAAATTTTTTTTTTTTTTAGACTCTTGCATTTAGGGCACGTGTCTATTTACATTTTTTTAATTCTGTTGAAGAGTGCTGGCGACAAGGTACGTTTGCATAGCATATAGATTAGGAAACACTCTTGGTTGTTTACTGCTTTCTTGAGTGATTACTTTTCTACAGCTTTACACGTACACTAATTCATCTTAAGGGCATAACCCATAAGCAAGATAAGGTGGGGATTTCATCACCCTTCCTTGGCCCACAAATCATATCCGTCACACTCACAACCCTAACCTTAAGTAAAATTTGACTAGACGTTGGCCCTAGGTTAACTCGGACTCAATAGGAGATTGACCGAAGGAGGAAAATTGTTCGAAATTAACTCTTGTCAAATCGGTGTCTAGGCAGGGGATTGAGGGCCGAAAGCCCGAAGAATGGTGGTTATTTAATTAAGGAACGTCTCTGACGGAAAACCTCCCACCGGTCTTGCCACCTACCTGGCCGATTAGCTTGTGGTTAACGTCGACAGTAGACCTCCTAAGGACAGTCTAAAGTTAGGAGTCGTCTAGGTCAAGGCTTACCCTAAATTAGGATTTTTGATTATTTTTCTTTTTTATTGATTGATTGGTGAACTTGTTTGCTGATTGTGCATGCCCGCTTGGTTGAGAGACCCACTTACATCCAGGCTAACTAGAACTAGTTCACCACCCGAGCTCAATCCCGACTCACACATGGCACAACCGCCATCACTCCAAGATAGGATCTATCCTATCAGGACTTCTCTTCCTTCTTGCATCAAGCTTAACGATGAAGGTGTTGACCCATTTGAGCTTAAGCCACAATACATCAACACCCTTCCGAAATTTCATGGACTTGACTCCGAGGATGCATACTTCTTCATAAGGGAATTTGAGGAAGTGTGTCTCATGATGAATATTCCTAAGTTAGGAAAAGATGACATCAAACTTAGGTTTGTCCCCTTTGCTTTGAAGGATTTAGCAAAGAAATGGCTCTAGAGTCTAGAGGTCGGTTCTATATCTTCTTGGGATAATTTCGTTAAGGCCTTCCTAAAGAAATTTTATCCCATTCACAAGACTGCACTGATTAGGAAGAATATCCTACAGTTTAAGCAAACAGCAAATGAGCCTTTTTGAAAATATTTCGAACGTTTTAAGGACCTTCTTGCTCAATGCCCTCACCATGGGATAGAGAAATGGCGACTTTGCCAAGTTCTATATGATGGATTAGAATATCAAACTAAAACATTGTTAGAATCCATGTGCCAAGGAGGATTTATGAAGAAGAACGAAAATGAAGGATGGGAATTGTATGAGGAATTAGCTGAAAATACCATCCAATGGGAACCTACTCCGGAAAAATTTAGGACTAATGACCCTACTTCTTCTAAAGGAGGTATCCATTCTATTGAGGCCAACATAGCAACCGATGCTAAGTTAGCTGCTGTTATGAGAAGACTAGAGGCCCTTGAAACTAAAGAGCTAGTCTCTGTGAACCAAGTCAGCCCAACATCTTCGGCGGGCTGTACTTATTGTCAAGATATGAACCATGTGTTCGAGGAATGTCCTGTCTTTTTCGCGCATCAAAGCTTGCCCGAACATATGAGTGCGGCCTTCACAAGGCCCGCCAACAATCCTTATTCACCCACCTACAATCCTGGTTGGAGAAATCATCCCAATTTTTCATGGGGCCCAAGCAACAATGATCAAATTAGGCCCAAATTCTCCAACAATTTCCAAAATCCGCCCTATCAGCAAAGTTTTCCTAGTCAAAATCCTCCACCATCTTTCCAATATTCACAAATGGAAACAAGGCTTTCAAACATGGAAAGAAAGGTGGACACTCTTGTTAAAAGCCATGACACACTAGCTCAAGTCTTGACCAGGATAGAGGTCCAATTAAATCAGCAAGAAAGACAGAGGGGTACCCTACCGAGTCAACCATTGCCAAATCCTAGGAATCCTAGGCCAGCCAATGAGGCTCAAGACCCAAATCAGTGTCATATGGTTCATACACTCAGATCGGGAAAACAAGTTGATAATCAAGTATCCATGCCATCGGATCCATCTCAGCCATCTATTCCATTTAGCTCCACTTCCATTCCATCTAGCTCCACTCCTGTTCCATCCAGCCCCAATGAAACTGAAGCTGAAAAGTCAGCAGGTCAGATGCACCAGCCTATAGCTCCATTTTCAAATAGACTTAGAAGCAACAACAATGCACATATGGAGAAATTATTAGAGGTGTTCAATCAAGTTAGGCTCAACATTCCACTTCTTGATGCAATCCAACATGTCCCTAGTTATGCCAAATTCCTTAAGGACATGTGCACCAAGAAAAGAAAGACTAATGTGCCTAAGAAGGTTTTACTAGCCACTAACATTAGTGAGCTATTGTCCAATCAGATCCCTATCAAGTATAAGGACCCAGGTTGCCCCACCATCTCTTGCACCATAGGTCGAGCCGAAATCAATCGAGCACTCCTCGATTTAGGAGCCAGCATCAATTTGCTCCCTTTCTCTGTGTACAACAACTTGGATTAGGTGAACTCAACCCAACCCAAGTTACTATTCAGTTGGCTGACCGCTCTATCAAAGTTCCTAAGGGAGAAATCAATGACGTTCTCATACGGGTAGGAGAATTCATTTACCCAGTAGATTTCATTGTCTTAGAGACACAACCTGTGTCTAATCCTAGGTCCCAAACTCCCGTCATCTTAGGAAGACCGTTCCTAGCAACTGCAAATGCAATAATCAATTGTAGAAACGGATCCATGAGATTAACTTTTGGGGATATGACCAAGGAGGTCAATGTTTTCAACCTAGGTAAGCATCCCTACGATGTGACTGACCAACCCTTTGAGGTTAACTTCATTGAAAATATGACAAGTGAGCATAATGATGAGATCATACTTGAGTCAGAGGAAGAGGAAGATTTAGAAACAAGTGATATCAGCCTTGATGAGATCGAATGGGAATCAAATCTGAGTTCTATAGAGATGGGAGACTCTAGCTTAACACCTCCACCCATTGAGCCACCTCCTTCTTTGGAGTTAAAAGCCTTGCCCAAACATCTTAAGTACGCCTACCTAGGTGAACAAGAGACGTTACCGGTCATAGTTGCATCTAATTTGACCAATAGGCAAGAGGAGGACCTGCTGGCAACCCTTAGGAGACATAGGGAAGCCATTGGTTGGACTATGGCAGATATCAAGGGACTGAGCCCTACGATAGTCCAGCATCGTATCCATCTAGAGGAAGGGGTTAGACCGAAGAGGGATCCACAGCGTAGGCTAAACCCACTCATGCAGGAGGCTGTACACGCCGAAATAGTAAAACTGTTAGATAATGGGATCATTTATCCCATTTCCGATAGCGAATGGGTTAGCCCAATGCATGTGGTCCCTAAGAAATCTAGCTTTACTGTGGTAGAGAATGACAAACATGAGTTAGTGCAAACACGATTGCCTACCAAGGTTAGAGTATGCATAGACTACCGCAAGTTGAACGCAGCCACTAGGAAAGATCATTTTCCCCTCCCATTTATTGACCAAATGCTGGAAAGATTAGCAGGACATGAGTACTACTGCTTCTTGGACAGTTATTCAGGGTATAATCAAATCCATATAGCCCCGGAGGACCAAGAAAAGACAACGTTCACGTGCCCATTTGGGACATTTGCCTACCGTCGAATGCCTTTCGGCTTGTGCAATGCCCCCGCCACATTCCAACGTTGTATGTTAAGCCTGTTTTCTGATATGGTTGAGTGTTTCTTAGAGATTTTCATGGACGACTTCTCCATCTATGGGAATTCATTTGACCAGTGTCTCCATCACTTGGAGCTAGTACTGAGTAGGTGCACCGAAAAGAACTTGACCCTCAATTGGGAAAAGTGTCACTTCATGGTGCAACATGGGATTGTCCTAGGTCACGAGATATCTAGGGAAGGGATTAAGGTAGACAAGGCCAAGGTGGAGATCATAGCGAAACTTCCACTTCCGCGATGCGTGAAGGACATTCGGTCTTTCTTAGGACACGCTGAATTTTATCGTAGGTTCATTAAGGACTTTAGCAAAATTGCTAGACCCCTTACAAACCTTCTAACTAAAGACGTGTCCTTCATCTTTGATGATAGGTGCCATAGTGCATGGGAGAAATTGAAAGTGGAACTTATCTCTGCTCATATCATCTCACCTCCGGACTGGTCCAAGCCTTTTGAAATCATGTGCGATGCCTCAGATTTTGCGATAGGTGCTGTCTTAGGACAGCGTAAGGACAGCAAGCAGCACGTGATCTATTATTCGAGTAGGACGCTCAATGACGCCCAAATGAACTATACTACAACCGAGAAGGAATTCTTGGCAGTAGTGTTCGCTTTGGAGAAATTCCGCCCATACCTACTTGGGACCAAGACCACAATTTTCACTGACCATTCTGCTCTTCGATACCTTATGCTTAAAAAGATGCGAAGGCCCGACTCATTCGTTGGATCCTTCTCCTTCAAGAATTCGATCTCGAAATTCGAGATAAAAAAGGTGTCGAAAATGTCGTAGCTGACCATCTCTCTCGTGTGCCAAACGCACCTTCTGACGAGCTGCCCATCAATGACAATTTTCCCGATGAGCAACTTCTAGCCATCTCTAAGGAGCCATGGTTTGCTGACATAGTAAATTACTTAGTCACAAACCAAAGGTCTAAACAGGATAGATACCGATTCTTGTCTCAAGTTCGGTATTACATGTGGGAAGATCCTTATCTTTTCAAATATTGTAGCGACCAAATCATTAGGAGATGTGTCCCCGACGAGGAGACTAGAAGCGTGCTAGCTTTTTGTCATGAGTTCGCTTGCGGTGGACATTTTGTGTTGGCCCAAAGGCCTATCGCCCTAGTTTTGATGATGATCAACTCATGTAGTTATAGTTACTAATGATCTTGTGTTTAATTAGTGACAGATTCATGATCAAGATCTTAGTAGGTGCATAGCTCAACAAAGGATTAAAGAACAAGATTTGGAGCTTGCATGTTGTGATCCAAGGAGTTTTTGGATCAAGCTTGGACCAAGTCAAGAAGATGAGAAGCCTTCAAGTGAAGACTTCAAGAAATTGAAGACTTGGGTCTAGGTATAGAATTTGTATTTTTGTTTTAGTAAAAATGTAAAGGATAGATAGTTGGTGGATTGCTCAAGTCTATATCACACACACACTCTTGATTAGAACTCTTGATTTTAAAGTGCTTTCATAAAAGATTTTATGTTTAGAAAAGAATTTTTATTTAGAACAAAGATTTTCTTTGAGACAAAATATTTATCTTGGATTTTGGTATTTCATAGTTCATATCTTTAAACCAAAATCATGATTAGTGCTTTATGTCAAAAACATAGATATTCCATATTGATTGTGTAGTGGATCATATCCATACACACCATGCTTTTAAATGAACTCAAATATCTTGTTTTTGTATTTGATGAAGATTTAGAAAAACAAGTTTGGAAAAACATGTTTTGGAAAAATACATTTTAGTTATTGAGCTAATATTTCCAAGTTACAAAAATAGACCAAAACATATATAACATGTCTTGATTTTGTGCAAGCATGTTTGTTCTTTCAAGTATATTGGTAAAACTATTTTTGTAGAATTTCTATGTATTTTTAGGATTTTATAAAAGATTTTTAAATCCTGTTTTTCAGACCTGGAAACTGGCTGACAGGCCAAACCGGTCGACCGGTCCGGTCGACCGATGTGCACAGCCCTGTGCACGTTGTCAGCACAGTGGCCGGTCGACCGGGTCGGTCGACCGACCAAGAGAGCTTTGCTCTCTGGAAATATCAGTCGACCGGGCCGGTCGACCGACAGTTCATTCCAGGTTATCGGTCGACCGAGCCGGTCGACCGGTGGCTGCAACGGTCAGAAAAATGACCGTTGGCCGGTCGACCGGCGGTCGACCGACAGCACTGACAGGTTCCCAACGGCTCTATTTTCTGAAGCCTATAAATTGGGACTTTGTCAACTGTTTTAAGGTTAAGATTTTGGAGACCTTTGAGCTAGTTTTTCCAACTGATTTCAGAAGTTCTCTCCACATATTTGAGTGCAAATATTTCCCATCTTAAAAAGGGAGTTTTTATCAAGAGAGTGTAAAAGTGATTCTTGAGTTTTTCCTCCATAGCTTTCTTTCCTTGATTTTCTCACACCACACTTGAGCTTTCCATTGCTAGATATTCCTATAGGTGTGTTGTAGTGAGAGTGCTCTTTAGGTGATCAAGTGTTGTGATCATCAAAGAGATCTTTTCTTTGTATTTGAGGAAACGGGCAAGTGTGCTCGTTGTTGGTGGTTGGAGTTCGGTTGTGAACTCTTGGTGGTTCGAGGTACGGCCTCGGCGAGTCGGTGGACTTGCGTGTGTACGGGACTTGGGAGTCCGAGGGTTTGTAGGTGTACGGCACCGAGGAGAGATCCGGTGGGATCTTACATAGTGGAAATCCTTCGTGTGTCGAAGGCGGGGATGTAGAGCAAGTGTGCTCGAACCTCGAAACAAACCCTTTGTGTTTGCGATTGCTTACTCTATCCCTCTCTCTCTCTTTGTCTCTTTTATATCTTGCATTGCTTCATTATTGTCTATCTCTATATGCTTGATATAATTGCTTGTGAGCTTAATTGATAAACTTGCTTGGGATTGCTTGATAACACTAGTATTCAACCAAGAGAGCCAACGCGGCACCTCAACCCATTCAAGGGGAATCTAGAGGAGCTTGTCCAGAGCCTCGCAAGGGGAATTCGGCAACACTCTTGGTTATACATAAGTGTTAAATTAAAAGAAATTTTAATTTGGTCATCTTAGTTTTAATTCCGCATTATTTGTTCATGAGTGACCATTAGATTAGCCATCACCTATTCACCCCCCCTCTAGGTGATCTTACAATTGGTATCAGAGCTAGTGCTCTTGATAAGGGTCTAACAACCTAAGAGTTAAAGATCCTACATTTGGGCTAATCACAATATTTGTTGTACACACACACCTCACCATGGACTTTATGTCACCACCCACCTTTGACATTCTTAACATCCACATTTGGAAAGTTAAGATGTCATTATTCCTCAAAGCCCTAGGTTATAATGTATATCTTGCCACTACTAATAATGCATATTGTTTAAATGGTAAGAATATTGAGGCTAATACAAAAGCCCTTAATGCTTTAAAGAGTACCCTAGATGATGCTTATTTATCTAGAGTTGCTAACATTGATTCGGCTTTTGTAGTATGGAACACCCTCATCTCCCTTGGTGAAAATGAACAATACTATGCGGGGAGTGATTCGGATGTTGGAAGCGACACCTCCAACAAGTGCTACATGGTCCAAGGGGATAACCCCCTTGAGGTAAATACCGAATCCGATGATGAGGATGCTAGTATGTCATATGATGAGCTAAATTCTTTATGCCAATTATTGCTTGAAAGATATGACATAATTAAGAAAGAAAATAAAATTTTGAAAAAGGACATTGCTTGCATGCATAATGAACATGATTCATGTAGAGATAACATTGCATGCTTAGAAAAGAATAATAAAGATTTGAAAAAGAACATTGATTGCATGCATGTAGAAAATGATTCTTTTAGAAATAAACTTGCATGCTTAGAAAAAGAAAATAAAGATTTGAAAAATGAGAATGTTTCCTTATTTTCTAAATTGAATGATTTATGTGAAGGGAACACTATTTTGAAGGATAATATTGCTATGGTTGAAAAACAAAAAGAAAGTATTTTGGAAGAAAATAAATCTTTAAAAAGAAAAATTTGTTGAAAAAGGAAAAGATAATGTTTGTAAAAAGAAAAAGAAAAATGATTCTTCATCTCATCATGCTTTTCATGCCACATCTAATGAGATTAAGAATATGAAAAATAAGATGAATAATTTGAGTTCAACTTTGAACTCGTGTGCATTTAACCATTCTAAGTTGGAATCCTTGTTTCAAAAGAAACAAGTTCCTCATGCTCATGCACATACACATCATGCTTATGGTGCACAACACGATCACAATCACACTCATAAGCATCATGCTAAGGTGTACATTTGTACACATTGCGGCCGCAAAGGCCATCTAGCAAGATATTGTTTTGATAAGAAACCATATTTATATTTTGCTAAGTATAATAGATTTTGGGTTCCTTACAACAATGCTAACCCCAAAGGACCCAAGAAAACATGGGTACCAAAACCCCCACCCTTTGATTTTGATGTAGGTGAGGGCTCTCACAAAACGTGAGAGGATTGGTGCCTTGGTAGCGAATGCAATGAACATGATGGACAAACATTGGGATGCATTGCTATCAAGGAAATTTTGGTGGAAAAGACCACCATACTTGGAGCTTTGTAGTTGGTAACAACTTCTAAACTCCTATTTTTTTTGTACATGCTTTATACTTTTATCATATCCATAGCATGTTCATGTTTTAAGATTTTGTGTGCTTTATGTGGTATTTACATGCTTAGATGTAGAATATATCAAACTTGTATGTATACATATACAAATAGTGAATTACAATTGACTCTTAAATAATTGAACTTCATGCTCACTTGTATCCACTTTATGCATATGTATAATCTAGTTTTGATAATTCTCATATATACATGTTTTGCCAATTTTTGTGATTTACTTCATGTATATGCATGTTTAATTCAAATCTAATAAATATACATGTATACCCGTGAGTCTCTTGCCTTCATGCAAACATTTAATAGACTCTTTTATTTTTGGGATATGTATGCATATTGTTAGATTTGTATAAACCATACATACACCATGAAAACTGTTGATTTTAGTGAAAAATGATTTTTCATGATTTGTTGTTAAAAAATTTGACTTATGATCGTTTTGGGCTTCAATGACTATTTTCATGTGGATACTATTTACATAACTTTTGAACACTCTATCTTTAAGAAAATATATATGTTGAGCGTTATGGAATATGAGTGCTTGAACTTTTATGTATTTAGTATTATTCATGAAAAACATATGATTTTTTATTTATGAAGGATCTTTAACTAGTTTGTCAAAAATTCATTTAAACTAGTTATCTATTCTTCAATTGATGCACATGATCCTATTTTTATGGATAAATTCCTTTGTGATTTCAAAACTTTGATGCTTCATTGTATTGAATATTAGTTTAGATGTTAGTATTTGTCAACACTTGGATTTATACTTGTACACCTTATGGACCACAAATAAATCTATATATGATTGGGTTGAATGCTTATTTGTGCCTATTAGATGTACTAGTATAGCCTTATGTTGATGATCATTACATTCTTAAACTTGTATTCCCATTTGGATTTATGTTATGATCATGTGATTTCATTTCATGTATATGGTTATTTTGCCAAAACATTAAGATATACATGGATACCTCTTGAGTCATTTGCCTTTCATGCAAATCTATTTATAAAGACTCGATTGTGTTTTAGGGATATGTATGTATACTTAATGTCTTGTCAAAACATACATATGCTATGTAATATAATTTTGTTGATTTTCATGTATTAAAATTTGTGATGATTTTCATGTTTTCAAAATTTATGTTATTTTTAAGGAATATTGAACTTCATTGTCATTTTCATGATGTCATGTTTCACATAACATTAGTACACTCACCTCTTTTGAAAATTATATGGACTTTATGGATTAGAGTGTTTTTAGTGCCTTGTGTTTCATTGATCTTTCATGAAAAACCTTTCAACTTATTCCTTGATGGAAGGATCTCGTACTAGTTCTTAAAACAAGTTCATTTAACTAGTTCGAATTCTTCATATGGTAGATTATATGATGTATACACTTATGCTTACTTTTCAATTGGTATCATTGGTTATTTGCAATTGGTATCAATATGACTTCATGTTGTGTATATCCATATTTTGATTGTATGTATGAATGCCTTCAAATTATATCAATTTCTATTGGTATTATCTTGTCATACATATATGTTATCTATTTGTGCTTATTTTACAAGTGGTATTTCCTTTAAAGCACAAAGATTGTTGATGCTAAGCTTAATTAGATTTCAAATTGGTATTTCATAATAAGCTTATGCATTGTGTTTTGAAATTGGTATCAAAAATTCAAAATTTGATTATTTTACAATTGATATCTCAAAATTTGTTGTTACTAAGAAAAAGTTAAAATTTTGTTTTGATAAAGAAAAATTCAAAATTTTTGATTTGTATTGTCTACATGCAAGGAGAGCTTAACATCTCTTCTACATATAGATTCATGTTGAGTATATTATAATTTGAGGAGCTTGACAACTCTTCTTTTCATGATATACGTGTGTAGGGGGAGCTTCACATCTCCTCTTATGCATGACATATTATACGTTATGTGAATTAGGGCTTGTCATCCCTCTTTCATGTAATGTATATGTGTCGGGAAGCTAACTTAACGTCTTCCTCTTCATGAATTTATATCGCATATAAATTTTATTGATTGATTTGTATTTATCCCTCCTTGATTTCTTTGTTTTTGACAAAAAGGGGGAGAAAAATTTGTTTGATGTATTTTTCTTTGAACCCTTTGTTGATGATTGACAAAAAGGGGGAGAAGAATTTGTGATTTTATATGCATGATTTCATGATTTTCTTACTTAAGGGGGAGAAGTATTTGGTTCCTTACTTAAGGGGGAGTAAGATTTGTATTTATGCATATATGTTGTCTTGCAATTAGGAGCAAAAGATTTGATTTATGATTTGATTTATATGATTGCATCTCCTACATTGCATACATATTCATGTGCTTTTATTGCCATATCTTTTATTTATTTGGTATGCATGAGTTAAGGGGGAGCTTCTTTGAAGCTTTACTTTAATCCATGCATATATAACTCCATGAGTTTTGTCATCATCAAAAAGGGGGAGATTGTTGGCCCAAAGGCCTATCGCCCTAGTTTTGATGATGATCAACTCATGTAGTTATAGTTACTAATGATCTTGTGTTTAATTAGTGACAGATTCATGATCAAGATCTTAGTAGGTGCATAGCTCAACAAAGGATTAAAGAACAAGATTTGGAGCTTGCATGTTGTGATCCAAGGAGTTTTTGGATCAAGCTTGGACCAAGTCAAGAAGATGAGAAGCCTTCAAGTGAAGACTTCAAGAAATTGAAGACTTGGGTCTAGGTATAGAATTTGTATTTTTGTTTTAGTAAAAATGTAAAGGATAGATAGTTGGTGGATTGCTCAAGTCTATATCACACACACACTCTTGATTAGAACTCTTGATTTTAAAGTGCTTTCATAAAAGATTTTTATGTTTAGAAAAGAATTTTTATTTAGAACAAAGATTTTCTTTGAGACAAAATATTTATCTTGGATTTTGGTATTTCATAGTTCATATCTTTAAACCAAAATCATGATTAGTGCTTTATGTCAAAAACATAGATATTCCATATTGATTGTGTAGTGGATCATATCCATACACACCATGCTTTTAAATGAACTCAAATATCTTGTTTTTGTATTTGATGAAGATTTAGAAAAACAAGTTTGGAAAAACATGTTTTGGAAAAATACATTTTAGTTATTGAGCTAATATTTCCAAGTTACAAAAATAGACCAAAACATATATAACATGTCTTGATTTTGTGCAAGCATGTTTGTTCTTTCAAGTATATTGGTAAAACTATTTTTGTAGAATTTCTATGTATTTTTAGGATTTTATAAAAGATTTTTAAATCCTGTTTTTCAGACCTGGAAACTGGCTGACAGGCCAAACCGGTCGACCGGTCCGGTCGACCGATGTGCACAGCCCTGTGCACGTTGTCAGCACAGTGGCCGGTCGACCGGGTCGGTCGACCGACCAAGAGAGCTTTGCTCTCTGGAAATATCAGTCGACCGGGCCGGTCGACCGACAGTTCATTCCAGGTTATCGGTCGACCGAGCCGGTCGACCGGTGGCTGCAACGGTCAGAAAAATGACCGTTGGCCGGTCGACCGGCGGTCGACCGACAGCACTGACAGGTTCCCAACGGCTCTATTTTCTGAAGCCTATAAATTGGGACTTTGTCAACTGTTTTAAGGTTAAGATTTTGGAGACCTTTGAGCTAGTTTTTCCAACTGATTTCAGAAGTTCTCTCCACATATTTGAGTGCAAATATTTCCCATCTTAAAAAGGGAGTTTTTATCAAGAGAGTGTAAAAGTGATTCTTGAGTTTTTCCTCCATAGCTTTCTTTCCTTGATTTTCTCACACCACACTTGAGCTTTCCATTGCTAGATATTCCTATAGGTGTGTTGTAGTGAGAGTGCTCTTTAGGTGATCAAGTGTTGTGATCATCAAAGAGATCTTTTCTTTGTATTTGAGGAAACGGGCAAGTGTGCTCGTTGTTGGTGGTTGGAGTTCGGTTGTGAACTCTTGGTGGTTCGAGGTACGGCCTCGGCGAGTCGGTGGACTTGCGTGTGTACGGGACTTGGGAGTCCGAGGGTTTGTAGGTGTACGGCACCGAGGAGAGATCCGGTGGGATCTTACATAGTGGAAATCCTTCGTGTGTCGAAGGCGGGGATGTAGAGCAAGTGTGCTCGAACCTCGAAACAAACCCTTTGTGTTTGCGATTGCTTACTCTATCCCTCTCTCTCTCTTTGTCTCTTTTATATCTTGCATTGCTTCATTATTGTCTATCTCTATATGCTTGATATAATTGCTTGTGAGCTTAATTGATAAACTTGCTTGGGATTGCTTGATAACACTAGTATTCAACCAAGAGAGCCAACGCGGCACCTCAACCCATTCAAGGGGAATCTAGAGGAGCTTGTCCAGAGCCTCGCAAGGGGAATTCGGCAACACTCTTGGTTATACATAAGTGTTAAATTAAAAGAAATTTTAATTTGGTCATCTTAGTTTTAATTCCGCATTATTTGTTCATGAGTGACCATTAGATTAGCCATCACCTATTCACCCCCCCTCTAGGTGATCTTACATTTTGGTCCCCGCAAAACTGCCGAGAAAATTCTGCAAAGTGGCTTTTATTGGCCAACTGTGTTTAGAGACGCATTTGAGTATTGCAAAACTTGCACAAGATGTCAAATGATAGGAAGAATTTCCAAACAAAATATGATGCCCCTAAATCCCATTCTAGAAGTAGAACTTTTCGACATATGGGGCATTGATTTTATGGGACCCTTCCCTAATTCGTTTGGGCACCAATACATCTTGTTGGCCGTAGACTACGTGTCAAAGTGGGTAGAAGCTGTCCCTTGCAAGACAAATGACAACAAAGTTGTTGTCAAATTCTTGAAAGATAATACCATCTCACGCTTTGGAATCCCTCGAGCCATCATTAGTGACAATAGCACACATTTTTGCAATAGAACTTTTGAAGCTCTTATGCGAAAATATGCCATTACTCACAAGTTGTCTACGCCCTACCATCCTCAAACTAGCGGGCAGGTAGAAGTTTCTAATAGGCAAGTCAAGCTAATTTTGGAAAAGACTGTGAATCAGAATAGGAAGGACTGGTCCACCAAACTGGTGGATGCCCTATGGGCATATAGGACTGCCTTTAAGACGATTCTAGGAATGTCTCCCTATAGACTGGTCTTTGGAAAGGCTTGCCACTTTCCTGTCGAGCTAGAGCACCGGGCCCTTTGGGCAATTAAGCAGCTAAATTTCAATTTAGATAAGGCCGGTGAGTTTCGGAAATTACAAATTTCTGAACTAGAGGAGTTGAGGAATGATGCATACGAGAATGCAAAGATTGCGAAGGATAGAGTTAAGGTTTTTCACGATAAATTCATCACGAGAAAAACTTTTGTCCAAGGACAAAAAGTTTTACTCTACAACTCTAGACTTCATCTCTTTCCCGGCAAGTTGAAGTCAAGATGGACAGGACCATTCATTGTTAAAACGGTGTTTCCACACGGAGCCATAGAGATCTACGATCCCAAAAATGGCAATGCATTCAAGGTAAATGGTCAACGTCTTAAAATCTTTTTGGAGTCTGTGCCGGAAGCTAATGCGGCGATGGGTCTTTTTGACCCACTGTATCGGTGATTATATCTTTCTGCCAGTTCATGCATCCATACATTTCATTCATACATTAGGGACAATGCATGAAACAAGTGTGGGGGAAGGGTATGTAATATAAAAAAAAAAATAAAAAAAATAAAAAATATATAAAAAAAAAATTATACAATATATATAAAAAAAATGTTATAAAAAGGAAATATTTTGACTTATTTTTTGAAAAAAATCTAAGTTAGTTTTAAGGATTAGGAAAATCATGATTAGGATTTCTAAAAACTTGGTCAAAATAAATAAATTGTTTAAATTTTAGGTATAGGAAGAGAAATTGAATAATTAGTTAGTCTTAATTTTTACCTTAATGAAATGTGCATTCTTAGTACATATCTAGGATTCTAAGACAAAGACCTTGTGCCTCATAAAAAAAAAAAAAAATCACCAATTAAGCTAGATACATGTGCCTCAAGAAGCATAAGTATTCACGCCTAAAGGTAGTTCTAAATAAAAAGTCCTTAGTTTTGTGGCCTAGTTTATTCGAATTTGAGTCCGCGGGGTGTTTTCTCACCTGGTGCCCTAAAGCCGACCGGTTTGGGAGCCACCGACTTTAAGTTCGCTACATGGGTGGATTAGAAAGCCTAAGAAAACTGAGAAATATTATACATGTATTAACACATCTATTAGTCAATTAGTTAGGTATGAGGGCCTCAAGAAGCCTTGATACTTATACGAAAGAAAATTAGATGAGTTATACATGCCAAAAATATATATATATATATTAACACATCTAATAGTCAATTAGTTAGGTATGAGGGCCTCAAGAAGCCTTGATACTTACACGAAAGAAAATTAGATGATGTTATAAAAATAATAAAGAGGCATGAGAGTCCAAGTTAAGGAATTCCTAGATTCACAAGGGTGCGTATGACTTTTGGTAACGAAAAAGACTATACAAACATTCAATTTTAATCCTTACCTAAAATAAGATAACAATTGACTTTATTAGGACTAAGTTTAAAGAATGAATAAAAATGAGGATCCTAAAACTTATAGACTACTTAGTCTCTTCAATAATAATTCAAATATTTTCCTTTTTATGGATTTTGTAGGTGTAATCCTCTGAAAACCCTCACGAGACAACACTCGTCCTCTAGGGTAACCTAGGGGTTTAACGGCTTGTTGCACACGCTAAGTGCAACCGTGATTCCTACGAAAGTGAGTTTGTTAGATTAGATTTTCTTTTTCTTTTTGATTTTTACTCGAGGACGAGCAAAAAGATAAGTGTGGGGGTGTGATAGGTAGTGAAAAATGCATAATTGTCATCATATTTACCATCACATTTGCACATTTATTCATATTATAATGCACATTTATTAATATTTTGTTATTTAATGTGTGCAGGCCTCGAATTATTATTTTAATAAGAAATAAAGCTTAAAGAGCCCAAAAGCCCAGATCCAAGCCCATGTTTGAAGCCCAGGTGTAAAAGCGCAATTACAAGAAGTCAAAATGCAAATACAAGGGCTAAAAGTTGCAAATATCAGAGATAAGGGAAGGATAGACTTCTATCCAACCCTAAACACTTGCAGGATGAGGATAAAAGTCCAAGATAAGAAGGAAATTCGTGGATAGAAGATTTGGGATATTTGAGATCAAGGTAACTTGATTTCTAAGTTATCTCGAAATCCCAATATGAAGAGCCAGGATCAAACTTCCAGAAGCAGACGACCATATGGACGGACCAGGAGAAGCTACGCGCCAAAGCGCGTGGCCTGAATCCACTAAACTACCGCAGATTTGCGGCAAAAGCCGCAATTCTGCGGCATAGTGGATGAATTTGGATACCAGATTTCGTCTGCGATCTTATCCAGGACTCTATCACCTTCTGCACTATAAATATCCCTGCAGGTGCAATGTACAGGGCATCCAGAGACGTATTAGGGTTTCTTTAGCCATTTTTTTTAAATTTCAGCAAGTTGTAATCTTTGTTTCAAGCACGGTGTGGAGAAGAAGGAGCTTTGTAATTGGAGTTTACTCTCGAATAAAGGTTACCTTTTTGCCACTTAATTTCTGTCATTTAATTTTGCATTTACTTTGTGATTTCTTGAGTTTGGTTTGATCTGTGATCTCTCGATTCTCTTTATTTTCTCTCTTTCTTTATTCTTCTCATATAAAAAAAAAGAAAAGAAAAATAATAAAAAGATGATGAACTAATCTTCCTTTGTGGTTTGCTGAATTCTTAAGCAACCCTAAGCATGTTTGGAGTTGAACAGATTAATAATACTTTTTAGAAACCCTAAGTTTGAAGTAGATTGCTTGAGGACTAAATGGATAATCAGCTTTCTAATCTAGGTTACACTTTTAAATAATTCCTCACCCTTCATATTTAAGAACTTTGACAGCGTAACTTCAAGGTAATGCTTTTCTTCCGCTGTACTTAGATGTTAAGATGAAATCGTGTTGAATGTTCAAAGGTGCGAACTAGTAAGATTCTAAACTCTTTTATTCTTGCTTGCATCTTCGCTAATAAACCTAGGATTAATTTCACATATATTAAGATGATGTTCAATCTCCGAAACTTGCAATAGGGTTGTGGTAGAAGATCAGTAAAAACCACATCTTTTATATCATATATATCTCTCAAATCTAATCTCTCTTTTCTTACTTAAAGCATACAGGGGAATCGGCCGAAAAGCTTGCATCGCATCCTTCCCTGAGGATCACGACCCGCTTGAGCCCTTGCTACAGCGGATTCGCATTGAGACTAAGAAATCTGAATTTCTTTTTATTCTTTAAAAATCTCAATCAGCACGTCTCTACAACAACTGAGAGTCGCGTCTTAATTTTGGTGAAGTTCGCGTCTCCACTTGATCAGTGTGCCAGAACCGCGTCTGTGAGAGTTGCGTCCTCTCTCTCCCCGAATACAAAGAGTATGTCTCTGCTACTACAATCAGTTCAACAATACACTGGCAAAGGCAATTAACAACTCTATCGGTTCAATAATACACCGACAAATCAAGTTACAATGATCTTTCTTGGAGGCTTCAAGTAGTTCAATAGTACACTCACGAATACCAGAACCCAGACAAGATCAAGCTGAGACTGCCTCTCAGAAGAATGCCAGTCTGATTACAGGAAGTCCCAATTCAACTGAAGTCCAAAGTATTCTGAAATTCATCTCAGTCAACCACGGAGTTTCGAAAACTTTGGAGGGGGTTCTGTAGGCTATCAAAAAAATTACTGAAGATAAAATCTTAGACGCGAACCTCCTAGACGCGGAGATCGTGTTCCGACGCGGAGATCGCGTTCCAGCCTCAGACGTAAACCTCCCGACGCGGGATCGCGTTCCAGCCTCAGACGCGGACCTCGCGTTCCAATGTTAGACGCGGAGGTCGCCAGACGTAGACCTCGCGTTCCAACGTCAGACGCGGAGGTTGCCAGACGCGGACCTCGCATTCTAATGTCAGACGCGGACCTCAGCCAGCTCCGCGTTTTGACTCAAACCAAGCCTGAGCGGCGCCGCGTTCCAACACAGACGCGAACGTGTGAGCTCCGCGTCTCAAAATCAGAGTAAAATTTGTGTCCAGTGCGAGACCTGCATTTCTGCTGTAACCGATAGCCATGAACTTGGTCAGTTACATCTCATTTGCTCTCCACATAATGGGGAATAACTTCCCATTATGGAGAAATTTAAGGGATTGGTTACACCCCAATTCCTCTATAAATAGCTATGAATAGCTAGAGAACCTGGAGGAGGAGCTCTAGGGGAGAGAGAAAAAAGAGGAGACCACTCTAAAGGGATGTAAGGGGACCCATGGAGGGGGACCTCTAAGATTGGGCGTCCTGGTGGAGGAATCCAATAAGCCATAGACAAGGGGAGAGCTACCTCAGCAGAGTTCGACCTCGAATCGCTTGCAGCCTGGGAAGAGTTCAACTCTTTTTTTTAACTTGCTAAGTTTAAGTTCTTTAAATCTCTTTGAGATTCCATTACTGATAGGAGCTGTGCTACTCTACCAGTCGATCTAAAGAGAGGACTCCCAAGAAATCCTGACGTTCGGCCGGTCAACAGGGAACAAGACTCACTCTCCACCGTCATATGAAGAACCCAGCTTTAAATAAAGAGGAGAATCAATCAAGAGATTCCCTCTCTTTTGTAATCGGATTGTATCCGTTGTAATCTTCTATTCAAGTAAAAGAATTTTGTAATTGTGATTTTTTTCGACGCGTACAGGGGTAAAAATTTTACTTGTCATTCTCATTTATAGATTGGCAGGTCCACAAGAACCATCTTACTCCTGTCAAATTAATATCACACCTCTGACGACATTCTTAAATTCCTGAAACAGGATTTTTCCCAAACTTTAACTCGTTAAGATTATCACATATTTTTAGCAAGTCAAAGGTCCTTTACTTCTATTTGTCTGATTTTCATGCGAAAAAGGAATTCAAGATTATAGAAGAAGACAAGAAAAAGTGTCACTTTTATTTATATTCAAACATATGAAAGTGATACAAGACGCTCTCTTATACAATAAGATTGTGTGTTACAATAAAGGAGTACAAAGAAGTCCCTCTCTCTCAGTAAATGGTTGTACTCACTCCTCAAGGTATTACACTACTCCAAATACAAGATGTTTGGAAGAGCGCTGAAGAAGGGCTGAGCACTGTTGAGATGATCGGAGGCTGGTTACATCATGATGCATAATGTAAACATTGAAGGAGCCCATCGCCGACCGAGAACAATGGTGTTTCTTGAGGTCGAAATGCAGCAGAACCTTCTGATTCCACCCGATCAACTGGTATGGGCCATGATCCTTCGTTGATGAACATCTCCACCACCAGAAAGTCATCTAATGAATATGGTTTTTTCGTTGATGTCACTTCTGGGGGTAAGATTGGTGAAGGGAGGATCCGAGACTTTACAGGTGACGTCCTCTTTTCCGTGACCTACGAAAGGACCATACCCACCACCATACCTGTAAGGTTCACCTAGAGGGGGGGTGAATAGGTGATGGCTAATCTAATAGTCACTTAATGCCTAGTAATGCGGAAGCTAAAAACAATTATGACCTAATTAAACTTCTTACACTAAACACTACGTATAACCAAAGAGTGTTGCCGAATTCCCCGTGAAGGGCTCTGGACAAACTCCTCTAGATTCCCCTTGAATGGGTTGAGTTGCCGCATTGGCTCTCTTGGTTGAATACAAGTGTTAGCAAATAATCCCAAGCAATATATCAATATGAGCACAAGGAATATATCATGCATATAAATGTAAAGACAATAATTGAATGCAAGATATAAACAAGTAAGGGGGAGAGAGAGAGAAAAGGCAATCGCAAACACAAGGGTATGTTTTGAGGTTCGAGCACACTTGCTCTACATCCCCGCCTTCGACACACGAAGGATTTCCACTATGCAAGATCCCAATGGATCTCTCCTCGGTGCCGCAACACCTACAAGCCCTCGGACTCCCTAGTCCCTTACACACCGCAAGCCCACCGGCTCGCCGAGGCCGCACCTCATTCAACAAGAGTTCGCACCCGAACCCTAAACAACCACGAGCACACTTGCCCGTCTCTTCAAAGAACAAATGAAGTCTTTGGTGATCACAACACTTTGATCACCTAAAAACAATCTCACTACAACACTCCTATAGGTAGATGTAGCAATAGAAAGCTCAAGTTTGTGTGAGAAAACAAGGATGAAAGCTATGGTGAAAAACTCAAGAAATCTCTTTTAACACACTCTAATAAAACTCCCTTTAGATTGGAAGTATTAGCTCTCTATTTTGTGGAGAAAAACTCTTCTGAAAGAATAGGAAAAACTGGCTCTAAAGGTCTCCCAAAATCTTTTTTCAAAATATTGACCAAACCCCCAAATTTATAGGCCAGAAAAATATAGCCGTTGGGGTCTGTCAGAGCTGCCGGTCGACCCGTGCGGTCGAACGCCAACGGTCAGAAATCCGACCGTTAGAGCCACGGTCGACCGCCTGGGTCGACCGACCCACTGCAGCTGAGAGTCTAACTCTCTGTTGGTCGACCCGTACGGTCGGCCGAACTTTCCAGAGAGCTCTGCTCTCTGGAGCGGTCGACCCGTACGATCGGCCGTCCTCCAGTACACAAAGGCGTGCACATCTGTGCACGTCGGTCGACCGGTCCGGTCTGCCGACTCCAGGATTAGTCGACTTATAAAGGCTACTAGTCGACTTATCCGAAGCCTGAAACAGTTTTCTGGGATTAAAAAGTTAGTCTTTTTGACTCAAATAAAATCCCATAAAATATATAAAAATCTACAAAAATAGTTTAACCAATATACTTTGATAATCAAACATGCTTGCATAAAATCAAGGCATGTTATAAAAGATTGGACTATTTTTGTAACTTGAAAATATTTGGCTCATGATAAAAACTATTTTTCCAAAACAATATTTTTCCAAAACATGTTTTTCCAAATCTTCATCAAATACAAAAACAAGATATACTTTTAAAGCATAGTATGTATGGATATGATCCACTACACAATCAAGTTGAAATATCTATGTTTTTGACATTAAGCTCTAAATATGGTTTTGGTTAAAAGATAAGTATATGAGAAACACCAAAAACCAAACTTGTATTTTTCCAAAATGAAAAATCTTTTCTAACCAAAAAAAAATCTTTTATGAAAACAATTCTATCAAGAGTGTGTGTGTATATGTACTTGAGCAATCCACCACTATTCTATCCTTTACATTTTTAACTAAAATAAAAACAAAATCTTATACCTAGACACACGTCTTCATCTTCTTGAAGTCTTCACTTGAAGGCTTCTCATCTTCTTGACTTGGTCCAAGCTTGATCCAAATGCTCCTTGGATCACACCGTGCTACCTCCAAATCTTGACATTTTATCCTTTGTTGAGCTATGCACCTACTAAGATCTTGATAATGAATCTGTCACTAATTGAACACAAGATCATTAGTAAACATAACTTCATGAGTTGATCATCATCAAAACTAGGGTGATAGGCCTTTGGGCCAACAATCTCCCCCTTTTTGATGATGACAAAACTCATGAAGTTATATATGCATGGATTAAAGTAAAGCTTCAAAGAAGCTCCCCCTTAACTCATGCATAGACATAAATAATAAATATATGTAATAAAGCTCATAAATATGTATGCAAATGTATGGAGATAAAACATGCAACAAGCATAAATCAAAATCTTTTTCTCCTATTTGCAATACAAAAATATATATGTATATATGCATAAACATAAATCTTACTCAACCATGCATATAAACCTAAAATCTTTCTCCCCCTTTTTGTCAATCATCAACAAAGGGTTCAAAGTAAAATCAAACAAATTTTTCTCCCCCTTTTTGTCAAAAACAAAAAGATCAAGAAGGGGTTAAACAAATCAATCAATAAAGATTTATATGCGATATACATTCATGAAGAGGAAGACGCTAAGTTAACTTTCCTACACATATGCATTACATGAAAGAGGGATGACAAGCCCCAATTCACATAACACATATTATGTAATGCATAAGAGGAGATGTGAAGCTCCCCCTACACACGTATATCATATAAAGAAGAGTTGTCAAGCTCCTCAATTTATAATATACTCAACATGAATCTATATGTAAGAGAGATGTTAAGCTCTCCTTGCATATAGGAAATACATATCAAAACATTTTGAATTTTTCTAATTTTTCTAAAAAAAATTTTAAAGGTATCAGAGCTCTTGTAAAACAATCAAATTTTTAAGATACCAAATCGAAAATAATCATTATTATAAAACATATTGATACCAATTAGAATTTAACAATGGTTAACAAATATGAAGTTGAAGCATAATGATATCAATGGTAAACATAATGATCCAAAAATTTTTATTTTTCATCATAAACTTTGTGCCTTTTAAAAGAATGTGAACCAATTGAAAGTTAAGCACATGAAAATCATATATATGTATGAAATGAGTATACCAATTGACATTGATACATACATATATAAGAAAACAAAGTATGAGTATATACAAAAATTATCAATTTAGATACCAATTGAAACGATTCAATGATACCAATTGATATAACAATGAGATCAAGTGTGTAACTCATAACCTATACCTCCAATCATGTTCAAGATTAAAATGATTTTCACTATTAAGCATACTTGAGTATAATCGCCCATCCATCCTCCCATTAATGGTAGGGGTTTTCAAAAATAAATTTGAAAATAGTATAGCATTGAAAATCACTACCAAATGAAGAATAATTAACTAGTTAAAGATAATTTTTGAAAAAAACTAGTTCAAGATCCTTCAAAATCATCAAATCATATGTTTTTCATAAAACATAACTGGATACACAAAAATTTAAGCACTCATGGTCTATAAGGCTCAAAATGATTTTAACAAAAGTGTGAGTGTTAAACGATCATGTAAATAGCATTTTTATGAAAATAGTCAATGAAGCTCAAAAAGATCATAAGTCACATTTTTTTTTTTAACAATTCAACTCAAAAACATTTTTCATAAAATCAACAAACTTCTAGGTATATGTATAATTTATCCAAATCTAACAATATGCATACATATCCCAAATATAAAAGAGTCTATTAATGATGTTTGCATTAAGGCAAGAGACTCACGGGTATACATATATATTTATTAGATTTGAATTAATAATACATATACATGAAGTAAAGCATAAAAAAAGCAAAACATGTATAAAAGAGAATCATCAAAACTAGTCTATACATATGCATATAGTGGATACAAATGAGCATGAAGTTCAAATATATATAAGTCACGTGTAACTCACTATTTGTACATGTATAATATAAGTTTTGATAAAAATTACATCTAAGCATGTTTTTACCACTTGAAGCACAAAAACACATAAAACATGAACATGCTATATGATATTATGAATGAACAAGCATGAACATAAAAGTAGGAGTTTAGAGATTGATACCAACTCCAAAGCTCCAAAAATGGTGGTCTTTCCACCAAAGCTCCTTGAAAGTGATGCATCCCAAAGTATGTCCATCATGTCCAAGTGCATCCACTACCAAGGCACCGATCCTCTCACGTTTTGTGAGAGCCCTCACCTACATCAAAAGCAAATGGTGGGGGTTTTGGTACCCATATTTTCTTGGGTCCTTTGGGGTTAGTCTTGTTGTAAGGCACCCAAAAATTCTTATTCTTAGCAAAATTAAAATGATCTAATTTATCATAACAATATTTTGCTAAATGGTCTTTGCGGACACAATGTGTACAAGTGTACACCTTAGGATGCTTATAAGTGTGATTGTGATCGTGGCGTGCAACATAAGCATGATGATGATGTTGTGCATGAATGTGTGGAGTTTGTTTCTTTGAAAATAAAGACTCCAATCTATCGTGATTAAATGCACAAGAGCTCAAGGTTGAGTTCAAACAATCAATTTTATTTTTTAAAAGATTAATCTCACTATCATCAATGGTGGCATGTAAAGACATGTGAGATATAGAGTCATTTTTCTTCTTTTTAGAAACCTTTTCTTTTTCTTTTTACTTTTCAAAAATTTTTCTTTTCAAAATATCATTTTCTTGAAAAACGACTTCCTTTTGAGTTTCCACCAAAATAATTTTATCTTTCAAAATAGTGTTCCCTTCACATAAATCATTTAATTTAGACATCAATGAAACATTCTCATTTTTCAAATCATTTTTTTCTTTTTCTAAACATGCAATCTTAGATTTAAATGAATCTTGTTCTATATGCATGCAATCAATGTTCTTTTTCAAAATTTTGTTATCTTTCTTAATCATGTCATACTTTTCAAGCTATAGTTGACAAAAAGTAGATAGCTCATCATATGACATGTTATTATCCTCATCCTCGGATTCGGTAGTTACCTCAAGGGGATTATCCCCTTGGACCATATAGCACAAGTTGGAGGTGTTGCTTCCAACATCCGAATCGCTCCCCGCATAGTATTGATCTTTTTCGCCAAGGGAGATGAGGGTGTTCCACACTACAAAAGCCAAATCAAAGTTAGAAACCCTAGATAAATAATCATCATTTAGGGTTGACTTTAAAGCATGAAGGGCTTTTGCATTTGCCTCAAAATTCTTACCATCTAAACAATATGCATTATTAGTAGTGGCAAGATAAACATGATAACCTAAGGCTTTGAGGTACAAGGACATCTTCACCTTCCATATATGGATGTTAACAATGTCAAACAAGGGTGGTGACATGAAGTCCATGGTGTGTGTACAAATAAAGTGATTAGCCTAAAAAGAGGATCTTTAACTCTAGGTTGTTAGACCAAATCAGAGTACCAAGCTCTGATACCAATTGTAAGGTTCACCTAGAGGGGGGGTGAATAGGTGATGGCTAATCTAATGGTCACTTAATGCCTAATAATGCGGAAGCTAAAAACAATTATGACCTAATTAAACTTCTTATACTAAACACCACGTATAACCAAAGAGTGTTGTCGAATCCCCGTGAAGGGCTCTGGACAAACTCCTCTAGATTCCCCTTGAATGGGTTGAGGTGCCGCGTTGGCTCTCTTGGTTGAATACAAGTGTTAGCAAACAATCCCAGGCAATATATCAATATGAGCACAAGGAATATATCATGCATATAAATGTAAAGACAATAATTAAATGCAAGATATAAACAAGTAAGGGAGAGAGAGAGAGAAAAGGCAATCGCAAACACAAGGGTATGTTTCGAGGTTCGAGCACACTTGCTCTACATCCCCGCCTTCGACACACGAAGGATTTCCACTATGCAAGATCCCAATGGATCTCTCCTCGGTGCCGCAACACCTACAAGCCCTCGGACTCCCTAGTCCCTTACACACCGCAAGCCCACCGGCTCGCCGAGGCCGCACCTCAATCAAAAAGAGTTCGCACCCGAACCCTAAACAACCACGAGCACACTTGCCCGTCTCATCAAAGAACAAATGAAGTCTTTGATGATCATAACACTTTGATCACCTAAAAACAATCTCACTACAACACTCCTATAGGTAGATGTAGCAATGGAAAGCTCAAGTGTTTGTGTGAGAAAACAAGGATGAAAGCTATGGTGAAAAACTCAAGAAATCTCTTTTAACACACTCTAAATAAAACTCCCTTTAGATTGGAAGTATTAGCTCTCCATTTTGTGGAGAAGAACTCTTCTGAAAGAATAGGAAAAACTGGCTCTAAAGGTCTCCCAAAATCTTTTTTCAAAACAATGACCAAACCCCCAAATTTATAGGCCAGAAAAATATAGCCGTTGGGGTCTGTCAGAGCTGCCGGTCGACCCGTGCGGTCGACCGCCAATGGTCAGAAATCCGACCGTTGGAGCCACGGTCGACCGCCTGGGTCGACCGACCCACTGCAGCTGAGAGTCTAACTCTCTTCGGTCGACCCGTACGGTCGGCCGAACTTTCCAGAGAGCTCTGCTCTCTGGAGCGGTCGACCCGTACGGTCGGCCGTCCTCCAGTGCACAAAGGCGTGCACATCTGTGCACGTCGGTTGACCGGTCCGATCTGCCGACTCCAGGATTAGTCGACTTATAAAGGCTACTAGTCGACTTATCCGAAGCCTGAAACAGTTTTCTGGGATTAAAAAGTTAGTCTTTTTGACTCAAATAAAATCCCATAAAATACATAAAAATCTACAAAAATAGTTTAACCAATATACTTTGATAATCAAACATGCTTGCACAAAATAAAGGCATGTTATGAAAGATTGGACTTTTTTTGTAACTTGGAAATATTTGGCTCATGATAAAAACTGTTTTTCCAAAACAATATTTTTCCAAAACATGTTTTTCCAAATCTTCATCAAATACAAAACAAGATATACTTTTAAAGCACAGTGTGTATGGATATGATCCACTACACAATCAAGATGAAATATCTATGTTTTTGACATTAAGCTCTAAATATGGTTTTGGTTAAAAGATAAGTATATGAGAAACACCAAAAACCAAACTTGTATTTTTCCAAAATGAAAATTTTTTTCTAACCAAAAAAAATCTTTTATGAAAATAATTCTATCAAGAGTGTGTGTGTATATGTACTTGAGCAATCCACCACTATTCTATCCTTTACATTTTTAACTAAAACAAAAACAAAATCTTATACCTAGACACAAGTCTTCATCTTCTTGAAGTCTTCACTTGAAGGCTTCTCATCTTCTTGACTTGGTCCAAGCTTGATCCAAAAGCTCCTTGGATCACACCGTGCTAGCTCCAAATCTTGACATTTTATCCTTTGTTGAGCTATGCACCTACTAAGATCTTGATAATGAATCTGTCACTAATTGAACACAAGATCATTAGTAAACATAACTTCATGAGTTGATCATCATCAAAACTAGGGTGATAGGCCTTTGGGCCAACAATACCCACTGTGACCATGACAAACTCGGGGCACTGCTGGTGCATCATGTCCAATAAGGTCTTGACGGATGTCATCAGTCGCGCAAATCCTCCTCGCCCATGTACAGGAGCCTTGATTTCTCTAGTGCTCAACCATCGAACAAGTTCGCTGGTCGAAATATTCTCCTAAGGGCCCATCGAAGATGCAAAAGACTGACTAAAATTGCCTGCAAGAAATAAAAACTAGAAGGTTAATATTCTGTTAAGACAGAAACAGAAAAACTGAAAGGCAAACGCAATTGTAGTTGTAAACTTTAGACGCGGGGATGACCGGTGCAGAAGGCCTAAAATTCTGTTAAGTCAGAAACAGAAAAGTTTTGGGGCAGACGCGGTTGAAGTTTTGGACTTCAGACGCGCACAGATCTGAACGCGGTCTGGTTTCAGACCCGCGTCTAAAATACGAGACGCAAGGTAGACCAGACGCAGAAGTCGCCACACCCGCGTTTGAGAAACGGGAGTTGCCACATCCAAGTCCAAGGGCCTCGAAAGAATTACGATTCTTTAAATCAAGAACCTCAAACGCGGACTTTGTGTACAAAGCTCGCGTCTTAATATCCAAGTACAGAGTTCATCACACTCACATTCAAAGGATTTTGAGTTAAAATCTAAAGTCAATCGACTCGTGCTTCATCAAGAAGTCTAAAAGACGCGACTTTCGAATAACGGGCGCATCAGTCAGACTTCCAGAGAAGATCAAGAGATCGAATCTCTTTATGGGGCAAGAAAATAGAAACTCAGCGAGACTGAGTATTTCATGACGACAAGCGGTTCTTACCCGAAGGAGAACCCTCTAGAGGTTGAACTTTATGCATCAAAGCGCAACCGTAAAAGGTACTTAAAGCGATGCGTTTTGATTTTGAAATCATTTGACAGCAATAATCTTTGAAAAACATTAAAGGAAAGCATGAAAGCTTTGAGTTCTTACTGTTCATTGGAACATATCCTCTCAAAGGGAAGAAGGACAAGTCAAGACGAAGACCCTCAGAGCGCATGCTCTTAAGAAAAACAGTCTAAGCAATGGATTGTTAAGGGAATGAGTCCTATTTATAGGATAGCCATGAGGCTTACAATTAATGGCGTAAAAATCAGAGCCATCATCCTTAATTCCTGGACGAACGTCAAAGCCCAATAAGGAGCTGACGCATGGATTGCCGCTTCGGGAAACATCGGAGGACACAAGTCACCAATCATCAATGCCGACTTGGCATTTAAGATCCAACCAGATCTTTAAGACGGGCTGCATGGACGCTTAGGAGGCTGCGTGAGGCGCAGCCTCAAAGGTCGCGTCCTTTCATGAACCCGAAGGCTGCGTTCCTTTCATTCCCACTGAAGGGGCCACAACCGCGTCTTCTGAAGTGGTCCAAAGTCGTATATCCTCAGCAAGCTGGGTCCACCGAATTGCGTCTTGAGTTCACACTAATTCACAAGACTTAAAATCTGCGTCCTGAAGTCTGCGTCCTCAACAACCAGGAGGACGCGGGTTTTAAGTTTTCTTTCCCAAAAATCCCTGACCTGGCTTCTGCCGGTCGACCGGGACGGTCCCTTGATAGGGCACAGACTCGGGCTGTGCTGAGTTTATGATGGAGCTGTGATGTTCATCTTACAATGGAGGCGTAGTTCTGGGCTCCTCGAGAATGACGCGGGTTTTAAGTTTTCTTTCCCAAAAATCCCTGACCTGGCTTCTGCCGGTCGACCGGGACGGTCGACCGACGTGCACAGACATGCACGCCAGTCTGGCTGGAGGGCCGGTCGACCGGAACGGTCGACCTTGTTCTGCTCTCTGGAAAGGCCCCGGTAGACCGGGCGGTCGACCAGACAGAGAGTCTGCTCTCTGTATCCAGGCCACGGTCGACCGGCCGGTCGACCGCTGGCACAACGGTCAGATTTCTGACCGTTGGCCAGTCGACCGGGCGGTAGACCGACAGGCCAACCTGACTCCAACGGCTAGTTTTTCTAGCTCTATAAATTGGGGCATTTGGGGGTTGTTTTCTCTAAGATTTTAAGAAGAGTTTTGGGCTAGTTTTTCCTACTCATTTCAGTGGTTATATCCACAAGTTTTAGAGCCAATATTTCCAAATCAAAAGAGAGTTTATCAAGAGTGTTTCAAAAGAGATTTTCTTATGTTTTTCTTTCACAAATTCCATCCTTGTTTTTCTCACAAACACTTGAGCAACCCATTGATATATTCATCCTATAGGAGTGTTCTTGTGAGATTGTTTTTAGGTGATCAAAGTGTTATGATCACCAAAGACTTCTTCTTTGCTTTGAGGAAGCGGACGCGTGTGTTCGCGGTGTTTCGAGTTCGTGTGTGAACTCGGTGTTTGAGGTGCGGCCTCGGAGAGCTAGTGAGCTTGGGTGTGTTCTTGCAGGAACGAGTGAAGGGACTAGGGAGTCCAAGAGCTTGTAGCTGTTGCGGCACCAAGTGATCCGGTGGGATCGATTTTAGTGAAAATCCTTCATAATGTTGAAGGCGTGGACGTAGAGCAAGGGTGCTCGAACCTCGAAACAAATCTCCTGTGTTTGCGATTGCTCTTTCTCTATCTCTTACTTGTCTTTATATCTTGCATGCTATTATTGTCTTTATCTTTACATGCTTGATATATTGTGTGCTTAATTGTTATATGCTTGAGAATTGTTTGCTAATACTTGTATTCAACCAAGAGAGCCAAAGCGGCACCTCAACTCTTATTTAGAGGAATCTTGAGGAGTTAGTCCAGAGCCCTTCACGGGGAATCCGGCTACACTCTTGTGTTATACGTGGTGTTTAGTGTAAGAAGTTTTAGTTTGCATTAAATAGTTTTTAATTCCGCATTAAGTGACCATTGGATTAGCCATCACCTATTCACCCCCCCTCTAGGTGATTTACAATTGGTATCAGGCCAAGTGCTCTTGATTTGGGTCTTACAACCTAGAGTTAAAGATCCTCATTTTAGGCTAATCACAATATTTGTACACACACCATAGATTTCATGTCACCTCCCACCTTTGACATCCTTAACATCCAAACTTGGAAGGTTAAGATGTCTTTATTCCTCAAGGCCCTAGGCATTCATGTTTATTTTGCCACTACTAGAGATTCATATTGTTTAAATAGCAAAAATATTGAGGCTAATGCAAAAGCCCTACATGCTTTAAGATCTACCCTAAATGATGAATATTTATCTAGGGTTTCTAACATTGATTCGGCTTTTGTAGCATGGAACACAATTCTCTCCCTTGGCGAAAAAGAACAATATTATGCAGGGAGTGACTCGGATGTTGGAAGTGACGCTTCCAACGTGTGCTACATGGTCCAAGGGGATAACCCCCTTGAGGTAACTACCGAATCCTAGGTAGAAGAAGATGTTGATATGTCATATGATGAGCTTACATCTTTTTGTCAACAACTTCTTGAAAAATATGACATGCTTAGGAAAGAAAATATGAAAATGAAAAATAAATTTGATTGCATGTTAAATGAAAAAGATTCTTTACAAGAAAAGTTTGAAAATATTGAAAAAGAAAATGAATCTTTGAAAAAATGAAAATGTTTCCTTGCTTTCTAAATTAAATGATCTTTGTGAAGGAAACACTTCTTTGAAAAATAAGATTATTTTGGTGAAAAAATAAAAGGAAGTTGCTTTGCATGAAAACACTTCTTTGAAAAGAAAAATTTTTGAAAAAGAAAAAGAAAATGTTTTTAAAAAGAATAAGAAAATGATTCTCATTCTCATCATGCTTTACATGCCACCATAAATCAAAATGAGATTAAAAATTTGAAAAACAAAATTAATTGTTTGAGCTCAACTTTGAGCAAATGTGCATTTAATCATAAGAGATTGGAGTCCTTGTTTTCAAAGAAACAAACTCCACATGTTCATGCACATCATTCACATCATGCATATTCTCTATTTGCACGCCACGATCACACTCATACACATATGCATCCTAAGGTGTACAAATGTACACATTGTGGCCGCAAAGGCTATTTAGCAAAATTTTGTTATGATAAGATAAATGCTTTAAATTTTGCTAATAAGAAAATGTTTTGGGTTTCTTACAATGCTAACCCTCAAGGACCCAAAAGAAAATGGGTACCAAAATTCCCACCTTTTGTTTTTGATGTAGGTGCGGGCTCTCACAAAACGTGAGAGGAATGGTGCCTTGATGGTGGATGCACATGGACATGTTGGACACATATTTGATGCACCGCTATCAAGGAGGTTTGGTAGGACAACCACCATGTTTTGGAGAATTAGAGCTTAGTTTTTTGGCTTGGTAACTATCTCTAAACTCCTAGTTTGTTTACATGCTTATTCATATATGATATTTTTAGCATGTTCATTTTTGTGCTTCATGTGGTAAATACTAGTTTAAATGTAGTTTTTATCAAAACTTGTGTATATACATGTACAAATAGTGAGCAACATTTGATTCATATACGTTTGCACTTCATTGTTCACTTGTACTCACTATATGCACATGTATAGCCTAGTTTTGATGATTCTCTCATTTACACTTGTTTTGCCAATTTTCATGTTTTTCTTCATGTATATGTATTGTGTATTCAAATCTAATAATATACATGTATACCCCATGAGTCATTTGCCTTCATGCAATTTACATTATGGACTCTTTTTATGTTTGGGATATGTATGCATATTGTTAGTTTTGGATAAATCATACATATACCTAGAAGTTATGTTTAAATAAAAAAATAAACTTTCATGATTTGTTTGATAAAATAATATTCATGTTTGTTTTGAGCATTATTGATTATTTTCATGAAAATGCTATTTACATGATTTTTGAACACTCACACTTCATTTGTTTTGTCATGACCTTATTTCATGAACACTTTTATGAGCTTTATCGATTTTGAGTGTCAACTCTTGTGTATTTTGTATGATTCATGAAAAACATATGATTTGATTTCATGTTTTGAAGGATCTTTAACTAGTTTTTCAAAAATTACTTTTAACTAGTTATTGTTCTTCATTTTTGAAAACCCCTTCCAACTCCGTTATGGGAGGATGGATGGGCGATTATGCCTTGTAAGCTTAATTGAAAAATCTTTTATCTTGTGCATAAAAGGGTGGTAGGTTATGAGTTATATACTTGATCTCAATTGGTAGTTTCATTTTGTATATACTCATATTTTGTTTCCTATATATGTATGCTTCATTTTAAATAATATCAATTTCTATTGATATTTTCATTTTCATACATATATATGAGTTATTTGTGCTTGATTAAAATCGATTTACATATTTAAAGCACAAAGTATGTTTATGCTAAGCTTGATTCAAATCCTTATTTTCAATTGGATCTCAATTGATTGTTTTCATAAGCTTATGCATTATTTTTAAAACTGGTATTTTTATTGATATAAAATATATGCAATAATTTTCTATTGGTATCAATATGTTTCTATTTTTGATTAAAATTCAAAATTTGTAATGATTACTTACATTTGGTATCTTAAAATTAGATTTACTAAGATATCTCAAAATTTGCTTTATTGTGAAAAGCTCAAAATTTGTTTTATTGTGAAAAATTCAAAATTTTTAATAAGAAAATTAAAAATGTTTTGATGTGTATTGCCTATATGCAAGGGGAGCTTAACATCTCTTCTACATATAGATTCATGTTGGGTGTATCTTGTATTGAGGAGCTTGACAACTCTTCTTTATGTGATACACGTGTGTAGGGGAGCTTCACATCTCCTCTTATGCATTGCATATTATGCGTTATGTGAGTTAGGGCTTGTCATCCCTTCTTCATGTAATGCATATATGTAGGGAAGTTAACTTAGCGTCTTCCTCTTCATGAATGTATATCGCATATATCTTTTATTGATTTATTTTTACTTTAACCCCTTTGTTGATGATTGACAAAAGGGGGAGAAGTATTTGGTATATATGCATGTTTTCCTTGCTTTATTCATAAAGGGGGAGAAGGATTTATGTTTATGCATATAAGTTTTGTTTTACAAATAAGGGAAAAAGAATTGAATGGCATGTTTATCTCCTTATATTTGCATACATGTTTATGTGCTTCATTGCATATTTATTATTTATTGTGATGCATGAGTTAAGGGGGAGCTTCTTTGAAGCTTTACTTTAATCCATGCATATATAACTTCATAAGTTTTGTCATCATAAAAAAAGGGGGAGATTGTTGGCCCAAAGGCCCATCACTCTAGTTTTGATGATGATCAACTCATGTAGTTATAGTATTAATGATCTTGTGTTTAATTAGTTTCAGATTTGTGATCAAGATCTTAGTAGGTGTGTAGCTTCAACAAAGGATTTAAAGTCAAGTTTTGGAGCTAGCACGGTTTGATTCAAGAGCTTGTACATCAAGACCACATCAAGTACTCAAGAGGAGTCTAGCTCTATGGATCATGTTTGGACCAAGTCAAGAAGATGAGAAGACTTCAAGATAAAGACTTGTGTCTAGGTTTGTTTTTATAAGATTTTATTTTTAGTTAAAATGTAAAGGATAAAATAGTTGGTGGATTGCTCAAGTATATCTTACACACACACACACACTCTTGATTTAGATAAGTTTTTCATAAAAGAATTTTGTTTGGAAAAATACAAAAGACTTTTCTTTTTGAAAAATACCGGTTTGGTTTTCGGTATTCAAAGTTACATGTATTTAACCAAAACCAAATTTAGAGCTTAATATCAAAAACATAGATATTTCACCATGTATGTGTAGTGGATTATATCCATACACTCTATGCTTTAAAAGTTGTTTAAATATCTTGTTTTTGTATTTGGAGAAGTTTTGAAAAAATCAATTTTGGAAAAATACAGTTTTCGTTTTTAGCCAAAATTTCCAAGTTACAAAAATAGTTTAAATTGTTTGTAACATGTTTTGATTTTGTGCAAGCATGTTTGATTATCAAAGTATAATGTTAAAACTATTTTTGTAGATTTTTCATGATTTTATGGGATTTTATTTGAGCCAAAATGACCAAGTTTTCTTTCCCAAAAATCCCTGACCTGGCTTCTGCCGGTCGACCGGGACGGTCGACCGACGTGCACAGACGTGCACGCCAGTCTGGCTGGAGGGTCGGTCGACCAGAACGGTCGACCGTCCAGAGAGCTATGCTCTCTGGAAAGGCCCCGGTCGACCGGTCGGTCGACCGGACAGAGAGTCTGCTCTCTGTATCCAGGCCACGATCGACCGGCCGGTCGACCGCTGGCACAACGGTCAGATTTCTGACCGTTGGCCGGTCGACCGGGCGGTCGACCGACAGCTAACCTGGCTCCAATGGCTAGTTTTTCTAGCTCTATAAATTGGGGCATTTGGAGGCTGTTTTCTCTAAGATTTTAAGAAGAGTTTTGGGCTAGTCTTTCCTACTCATTTCAGTGGTTATATCCACAAATTTTAGAGCCAATATTTCCAAATCAAAAGAGAGTTTATCAAGAGTGTTTCAAAAGAGATTTTCTTGTGTTTTTCTTTCACAAATTCCATCCTTGTTTTTCTCACAAACACTTGAGCAACCCATTGATATATTCATCCTATAGGAGTGTTCTTATGAGATTGTTTTTAGGTGATCAAAGTGTTGTGATCACCAAAGACTTCTTCTTTGCTTTGAGGAAGCGGACGCGTGTGTTCGCGTGTTTCGAGTTCGTGTGTGAACTCGGTGTTTGAGGTGCGGCCTCGGCGAGCTAGTGAGCTTGCGTGTGTGTTCTTGCGGGAACGAGTGAAGGGACTAGGGAGTCCAAGAGCTTGTAGGTGTTGCGACACCAAGTGATCCGGTGGGATTGATTTTAGTGGAAATCCTTCATAGTGTTGAAGGCGGGGACGTAGAGCAAGGGTGCTCGAACCTCGAAACAAATCTCCCGTGTTTGCGATTGCTCTTTCTCTATCTCTTACTTGTCTTTATATCTTGCATGCTATTATTATCTTTATCTTTACATGCTTGTTATATTGTATGCTTAATTGTTATATGTTTGGGAATTGTTTGCTAACACTTGTATTCAACCAAGAGAGCCAAAGCGGCACCTAAACTCTTATTTAGAGGAATCTTGAGGAGTTAGTCCAGAGCCCTTCACAGGGAATCCGGCTACACTCTTGTGTTATACGTGGTGTTTAGTGTAAGAAGTTTTAGTTTGCATTAAATAGTTTTTAATTCCGCATTAAGTGACCATTAGATTAGCCATCACCTATTCACCCCCCTAGGTGATTTATAGGGCTCACCCGCAAGTTCCCCTTCCAAGATCATGGGGCCCCTGCAGCGTAGACCGCGAGGACGAAGAATGGGGACCTCCTCTTCATCTTCCTCTTCCTCCCTCTACTCCTCAACACTAGAAGGAACTACTTTGGGCATTGAAGCTTTAGCCTCCGATTCCCTCCTAGCTTTCTTTGGGATAAGCTCGCCCTTGGAAGCAGAAATGTGGGAACGTTTGGACACAGCCTGCTGACTCTTTTTAACAGGCTGCCCCTTGGGTCCTGCTGCCTTTGGTCCCATCCCTGCTTCCCCTCCTGTTTCCTTCTCGGCTGCCTGATATTCATCCATACCTCGCATACGTTTGTTGGACTCCAACTTGTCCTTATAAGATGCCTTGTGTTTATTCCGAAATCAGGCATCCTGCTAGCCAGGGAGTACCAGGTACAGAAGCTGAGGCTGATATAACAATTAGGCGTCTTGTGAGGAAGGCTGAAAATAGCTTTTGTCCCACCAGCCACGCTGTAGTACCATGCCCGAGCACCTTCAAATAAATTCTCGCTGAAGGAGTGGTTAGCATTGGGGTTGCCGATATACAATTGATCGTAGCCGAATTGTCAAGTGAAACGACTGGGCATGTAAGGCTCGATCGTACATGAATTCCCTTGCCGGAAGATCAGATATCCAGGCCGAATATTAATCAGCCACCAGAAGACTCCCGATGGCAGCCTTGTGAAATCATCGGGTCCCGCAAGATCGGCAAATTTATCTCCATAAGACGCACCAGCAATCTCGGGGAAGTAACGGTCGAGATGATAGTTCGAAGCGTTCAGAATACATTTCCGAACATAGAACATGTAATAGCAAGACCAGCTCGAATTTTCCAACTTCTGCACAAAGGGAACAAAACTTTTAGAAAGAGGCACCGCCGTCATCAATGAAGGGCAGTGCATAACGTACCAAGCCTTCAAGTACGTATATGGAAGTTCGATCCTTGGGTTAGGGGTCTTCACTCTCGGCCTTCCCTCTGAATCAACCTCTGGCCTGCCCTCGGAGTCGATAACGACCTCCACTTAGTACAGGCTTTTAACCAGAGCACGTAACCCACTTTGAATTCCGACCACTATTGCTTGAAGGAGGGCGATAGACCTTCCGTAGGCAAGCAAAACTACTGGGTATACTACATTGGCAACAATTACTTCATGTGGCAGTGTTGGCACCACACAACGTTTCAGCCACAGCATGAGAAAGCCTGCCAATACAGCCCGGTCAGAAATGGGAACTCGGGCCTAGTGATGAAAACTTTCAAAGACCGTATCAGGTCTGAAAGTATCCTCGTTCGACTCAGTAGTGTAAGAGCTTACAGAGGTATCGATCCTCTCAGCAATTTTCTCGTCAGTGCAAGGGGCGAGACTAGTCACCGAGCTATCCTTCTCATTTATGCCATTGAACAGATAGCTCGCCCAGGACATCTGCTTGACACCCCTGTTCCTCCACGAGGATATTTGGCCGCAGATGTGAAGGTGGTACAGCACTTCCCAATACGTCTCATAGACCTGAGGATCCTCTTTCTACAGAAGATGAAGCTCCTCAGAAGTCGAACGTATTCCTCATAAGGGGCATCTCCCATAACAAGCCCTGAGACTTCATACAGTTCATGAAGAGCGAGCCCCATTTCTCCGACTGGAGTAAAAAATGTGCCTGTCAAAAGGTTATAATGCTCCAGGACACTATAAAAATTGTGGGAACTTTGCGGGAGGCCATATTGTACGACCCTGACCGAGTGATATAGGCCCACCTGCTACAGCAGAGCCCCAAGCTCAATAAGCATAAATCTAACCATCCTACCCCATCAGGATTTGTTGGTGGAATAAACCCACCCGAGCGGACGAAAGTCGACGGGAAAATCACCCCTAACTTTCATAAGCTGGTTGATGAAAGTAGCGCTAAGCTGAGGGGTTTCTCCCTTCGGATACTCAGGCCTAACTAACCGGGGAAATAAACCGAAAACATCTTTCCCATGGCCTGCAGAATATACTTCCTTGGCACCTAATCTGCCAAGAGAGACGCCGAAGACAAACCGGAAAGATCCCAATCCATCGCACGATGAACATACATGTGCTGTAGATAGGACAAGGGATACATCCTCTCCATGTTGGGAAGAAAGAACCGCCTATTCCCTATTTGACAGAGCCACTTGTAATCTCCATCATGAAAAATCCTATCATCCTCATCGATGTCATCACCAAAGAGGAAAGCGGGCTTCCGTAACAAAGTACGGGAATCCGTCTCAAACAATCCATCGGAGATAATTTCTCGAAGGGTCACCATACTGCCTTGATGATCTTCTCCCTTCGCTCCTTTGATTTACCGGAAGTCACAGGAGCGGTTTTCTGAAGCACGAAGGTCAGATTTCTATTGGCGCCACCTACGTGCCCAAAATAACACTTCTTGGATAGAGGGCTGGAGGAGTATCGCACTGCAATGAAAATAACACTTAGTCAAAAATTTAAAAAAAATGGCTAAGTGCTTGAAATTCAAACGCAAGAATGAGCCTAGACACGAAAATCAGCAAAATCTGAATCTAGACTCAAAAATGCGAGGCTTATATGTAGCCTGCATTTCAAAACCCAAAACTTAGAAAAAATTTTCTAAGTATCGGACTCAGACGCCAGTAAAACTTGCGTCTAATCTTACAAGCCGCGAGAATCACAAAAAAAAAGGTCCGCGTCTGAACTCCCCGCACTTGGAAATATTCTGAGCATTGAGTCCAATACACACGGTTCAACGAAGCCTACGTTCGACGAATAGATACGGACTCAGTTTGATGAAGCGAATACGTAGAGGTCGTCAAACCTGCGTCTTGTCTATCAACTCAAGAATCGCGTCTGAAGATCAAACACGGGCATGAGCCCGCGTTGGCGGTTCACATTCAAAAGAGACTTAAGAGTTAAAAGAACTCTTTAAGCCCCTTCAATGGAGAAAACCAAATCAGATGGTTTTACTATCTGAAATAGGGGCCACCTGTGTGGAAGAAACGCTCATCAGAGTCTCAGGAGCAGCAGTGCTCGAGAACGAAGCCACATGCTTAGCTTTTGGTGCCATTTTGACTGTAAAATCAGTATCGAAGACAGTGAAAATAGAAAAAGCTTCAAGCTTTTCTTAATCCTAAATGTAATGCTCGGTGAAGAAAAAGAGTCTAATGATGACTCTTGAAAGACTGTTGTCTTTTATAGGCACAGTGATCCCCAGAGATACGCGGCGCTTGGCTCGAGGCCTAATTCCCGTCCGACGTGTGGCTTGCATATTAAATACAACGCAAAATTTGCGCGCCAAAGGAAAGATGTCCCCTCAATTTTGCCGGACAAATGGCAACGCGCACAAAACATGGATTCAACAAAAACTGCGTCCCCCCGAGGGTCACGCCTCTTCAGCAAGGCCAAGGCTGTGCCTAATTAAACAGGTAGAGAGCTGCGTCTTCATCTCAAAGATCGCGTTTCTCCAAGAGTCGCGTTTCTTTAGCAAACTAGTAGATGCGTCCCCACTCCAAGTGAGGATTGCGTCTTTTAAAGCAACATGATCCCTGTGTCTACAAGACTTCATTCAGTCTTTACTTCTGCGCATCAGTTCAACAGTACACTAGCACAAGCAGACGACTGTTCACCCCTGTTTTAAAATACACCAACAACTAGCTCAGAGCACTGAGGAGGTCTAGACTGCGTATCTAGACACTCGCCATGATCATTTCTAGCGGCTTCAAAGGGTTTTACAGTACACTCATGAAGACCATATTCCAGATACGATCAAGCTCAGAGTATCTCAAATGATTATCAGTCCAATCATGGAAGTATGCATTCAACCAGAATCCAAAGTATTTCGAAATCCGTCCCAGTCAATCGCGGAATATCGAAAACTTTGGAGGGGGTTCTGTAGGCTGTCTAAATTCACTGAAGACAAGTCATCTAAAAGCAGAATTCAAACTCCAGATGCAAGGTTAATCATGGCCACCAGGGCAGCACCAAAACATGAGGGTTGAAACCCGTGTCTCAGCATCACTGCGAGAACCATAGACGCGAGGGTTGAAACCCGCGTCTCAACATTATTGCAGTGCCAAGACGCAGAGTCCAAAGCCCGCGTCTCACGCAAAGCTTGACGCAGAGCTAGAAACCCGCGTCCCTCAAGCATTACTTCATTAGCAGAACACAAGGTTCAAAACCTGCATCTCAGTTATAACTGCCCTCATTACTGGGTCACTTACTGCCCACGTAGTAAGGGAGTTAACCCCCATTATAGAGTGTTTTTAGGGGACATGTTCACCCCCTGAAGCCTCTATAAATAGCCCAGTTTACTGTGGAGAAAAAAATGTCGAAAGAACGAGAAGGAAAAAGGAAAGAGAGAGTTCGACTCTTCTAACAACTTATTGCGTACAAGTTAGTTTTGCCTACAATCTCTTTGAGATCCCTGGTGGACAAAAGCTGTGTTACTTCATCTACCATCCAAGGAGAATTCCCAAAAGGTTCTGACGTTCACCTGGTCAACGAAAAACAAGATTCACTTTCCACCGCCACATCAAGAACCTGGCACTAAACAAAGGGGAGACTCAAGCTTAAATATCTCCCCTCTCTTGTAAGAGGATTATTGATCCGCTGTAACTTTCTTTACTATCAAATAAAGAATTTACTTCTCGATCTTCAATTTTTCGTCCACCAAACACTCGCTATGATCATTACGAGTTCCTAGTTATGCCCTTTGGAGTAACAAATGCCCTAGCAGTTTTTATGGACTTGATGAATAGAATCTTTTATCCAAATATGTGTTGGTGTTCATCGATGATATTTTGGTCTATTCCAAAAATGAAGAAGAGCATGCAGATCATTTGAGGGTTGCGCTACAGACGCTCCGACTTGAGCAGCTTCATACCAAACTTAGTAAGTGTGAGTTCTGGTTAGAGAGTATAACATTCTTAGGCCATGTTGTTTCTAAGGAAGGAATCTTAGTAAATCCCAACAAGATTCAGGAAGTGAAGGATTGGCCAACTCTCAAGTCAGCAACAGAGATCAGGAGCTTTATCGGATTAGCCGGATATTATCAATGGTTCATGCAGGACTTCTCTAAAATTGCAACTCCTTTGACCTAGCTTACCAGGAAGGGACAAAAGTATGTATGGACTGACGAGTGTGCTTTTGAGGAAATGAAGAACAAGTTGATTTGAACTCCAATCTTGAAAACACCCTCAGGGATAGGAGGAATGGTTATATACAGTGATGCATCAGGGAAGGGTCTTGGATGTGTATTGATGCAGCATGGACATGTGGTAGCTTATGCATGTAGGCAATTAAAACCACATGAGAAGAACTATCCAACACATGATCTAGAGCTGGCAGCTGTGATCTTTGCGTTGAAGATATGGAGGCATTACTTACTGGGTGACTGAGTGTTGATTTACACTGATCACAAGAGCTTGAAATATATTTTCACCCAGAAGGAAGTGAACATGATGCAAAGGCGATGGCTCGAGTTGATAGCAGATTATGATATACATCTGCTATACCATCCTGGCAAGGTTAATGTGGTACCTGATGCCATGAGTAGGAGACCAGAAGCCAACATGGTAGTGCTTCTTACTCAGCAAAAGGAGTTACTCAAGGAGATGAGGCGGTTAGACTTGATGGTGATTCGGAGAGCCAGTGAGTCAGTGCAGTTGATGATATTTCAGATCCAGCTGACATTAATGGAAGAAATCAGAGAAGCACAGAAAGAAGATCCCAGATTGCTGAAGTTCAGGGAGCAAGTGGAAGCGGGGCTAAGGTCAGATGTTTGCATACATACTAATGGTGCACTCTATTTCAGGAACAGAATCTGTGTACCTCAAGGGGAAATTAGACAGAAGATCTTAGCCGAGGCACACAGCTCAGCTTACTCTATACACCTTGGAGGAACAAAAATGTATCAGGATTTGAAGTAACATTTCTGGTGGAATACGATGAAGAGAGAGATCGCACAATATGTGATGAAGTGTTTAGTGTGTCAGCAAGCGAAGGCTGAACACAAAGACCAACTAGATTACTTCAGCCTTTGCCAATACCAGAATGGACGTGGGAGCATATTATAATGGATTTTGTCAGTGCACTACCCCGCAGTCCAAAGGGAAACAATGCAGTATGGGTAGTTATTGACCGTCTCACTAAGCACATTTCATATCATTCAGAGTGGGTCAATCTATAGAGCTTCTGGCAGACAAGTACATGAGAGAAATAGTTCGACTACATGGAGTTCTAGTTAGTAACTTGTCAGACAGAGACACGGATTTAGATGATTGTTTAAAGAAAAATATTTCTTTGAAAAATAATATTGATACACATGTTTGCCATGCTAGGATAGTTCCATCTAGCACACCTATTGCATGCTCCACTTCTCCTACAATTGAAAAAGATATAAATTTGTTAAAGAAGAGTGTTGATTGTTTGGGCTCCACTTTGAGCCATTGTGTTTCTAGTCATACACATTTGGAATCCTTGTTTCGAAAGAAACAAGTTCCATCTATGCATGCACACCATACACGGCATATACATGCTCCTCACGGCACAACCATAACACGATGTATGCTCATGTGTACACTTGTACACATTGTGGACGTAAGGGCCACCTTGCTAAATTTTGTTTTGATAAGATATATGATGTAAATTTAGCAAATAAATTTGTTTGGGTTAGGAAAGGTGCTAACCCCCATGGACCTAAAAGAGTGTGGGTACCAAAGACCACCCCTATTGTATTTGATGGAGGTGTGGTCTCTCGCATGACGTGAGAGTATCAGTACCTTGGAGTGGATGCGTTCCGAGCTTCATGTGGACTATTTGGATGCATCACTTTCAAGGAAAGTTTGGTGGGAGGACCACCGTGTTTTGGAGACATGGAGAGTTGCCTCTTAGGTTTTGGTAACAATCCTTTACTCCCGTTTATATTTACATGCTTTCATATCATTGTTTATAGCATGTTTTGTTGTTTATAGATTATTATGTTAATGCCATGATTATTAGATCATTGACATGCATGTATAGCATTTGAGACACCCATGTTTTATATGGACCATTATTTTTGTGTTCTCATCTTTGTTTAGCTATTATGTATATCATAGTTCTAAGAACATGTAGATTTGCATAATGATCTTGTTTATGTTTTTTCATGTTGATTTGTGCTTCATGATTTGATTACATGTTTAGATGTTAGTTTTCATTAAGACTAGGATATATACTTGTACATATAGTGGGCCACAAATAGATCATTATATGTTTGTGCTTGAATGCTTATTTGTACCCATTAGATGTGCTAGTATAGTCTATTTTTGATGATTCATGCATTTTAAACTTGTATTCCCATTTTGGACTTGTTTTATGATCATGAGTTTTCACTTCATGTATATGTCTAATTTGTCAAAACTTTAAGATATACATGTATACCCCTTGAGTCATTTGCTTTTCATGCAAATCTTTATTATGTACTCAATTGTGTTTAGGGATATGTATGTATACTTCTTGTTTGTCAAAACATACATATGCCTTGAAGTATAATTTGTTTTCAATAGAAACGTAGTTTTGATGATTTTCATGTTTTGAGGAATATTGAGCTTGAATGTCTATTTTTCATGATTATTTGTTTCACATAACACTTGTACACTCACTTCATTTAAATGTTTCTCATGATTGTGTTTTCATGAGTATGATATGAGCTTTATGGACTTTGAGTGTTTTTAGTGATCATGTGATTTACATAGTTTCATGAAAAATATTTTTGTTTTATTCCTTGCTTGAAGGATTTCGTACTAGTTTACAAGTTTTTCCATTTAACTAGTTGTGATATTCTTTATATGGTAGAGATTTTCAAACATACTTTACTTTCAAACCTATTTTTTGAAAACCCCTACCTTCTACGAGTGGTTGGATGGGCGACCATGCCTTGTATGCTTTATATTAAAAATCATTTTAAACATGAGCATGAATGGGTGGTAGGTTATATGAGATATACATTTGATATTATTGTTGTTTCAATTGGTATCATTGGATTCTTTCAATTGGTATCAATATTGACATTTTTGTATACTCATATATATTTTTATGTGTGTATGCTTACTCTTCAAATAGTATAAATTTCGATTGGTATCTATTTTTCATACATACATATTTTTGTTTATGCTAAGCTTGAGTTTTAATGATCATCATGTTTCAATTGATTAGTTTTCAATTGGTATTCTAATACAAGCTTAGACATTATTTAATTGGTATTTCATAAAGGGGGAGAAAACTCGTATGTTATCTTTCAATTGGTATTTGGTTTACCATTGGTTTTGTATTCCACTCCCTTACTTTATGATAGAAAATAATAATTTCAATTTGGTATCATATGTTTAAAAAGAATAATACTTTAAATTGGTATCAAGATTGTATTTGTTTTCTCAAAATTGGTATCAAGATGCTTATTTGTTTACTCAATTAGTATCAAGATTTTGTTTACTTTCATTGGTATCTATTGATCTATTTCTTTCAATTGGTATCTATGAAAATTTATATTGATTTGTTTGATATCACCCCTTTATTGATTCTTTGTTTTGAACAAAAGGGGGAGAAGAATTTATTGTTTTGTTTTTACTTGGACCCCTTTGTTGATGATTGACAAAAGGGGGAGAAGTATTTGAGTTTATATGCATGTTTTATACGCATGTTTTGTTTCTATTTATTAGTTTGTCATTTAATTGGTATCAAGAGCATTATTTAAGAGCATGTTTTTATTGGTATCAAGAGCACATTTTATGTATGATGCATTTCATGTTTGATATCATTTACATGTTTATGAGCTTTCATTGCATATTCTTATTGTTTATTGCTATGCGTGAGTTAAGGGGGGGCTTCTTTGAAGCTTAACTTTAATCCATGCATATATAACTCCATGAGTTTTGTCATCATCAAAAAGGGGGAGATTATTGGCCCAGAGGCCTTCCACTCTAGTTTTGATGATGATTAACTCATGTAGTTATGTTTACTAATAATCTTGTGATGTTTAGTTTCAGATCATTAATCAAGATATTAGCTGGTGATTGCTTCAACAAGATGGTTTGGAAGCTTTCACGAGGTGATTCCAGAGCCCGAGCATCAAGATCATATATAGTACTCGTTGGAGTCAAGCTCGGTGGATCACGGGTTTGGATCGAGTCGCCTTGAAGATGGAGATCGTCAAGAAGACTTAGGTATCCTAATTTAGTTTATTTTATATCCATGTGTAAAGATTAGATAGTGTGATATGCTCAAGTTCACAACACACACACGTTTCATGTTTTGGATTCAGTTTTTCGGTTTTTGGTTTAACCGATATTGGTTTTCATGAATAGATAGATTCAAACAAGTTTACATTGTTTAAATGTATATTAGATATGTTCTATATACATACTTGCTTCATATCCTAGACAAACTTATTTTGACTTACCTATTCATGTGGTTTAGGTTTGGTGTTTTGTATTTTTAACAAAACATTATTTGGAATTAAAGACAAAAACAATGATATGTATATGTTTCATGTATATTGGACCTATGTCCATATGCAACATGCTTTAAAGTGTTTAAATATCATGTTTTTGTATTTGGATAAGTTTTGGACAAAGTTCATTTGAAAAATCAAAGTTTGGTAAAATACAGGTTTTGGTTTTTATAAAATTTGTAAGACACAAAAATGGTTCAAAATGTTTGAAATTTGTGTTGAAAATTTTCACACATGTTTATATATCATATATTATGTTAGAAACTATTTTTGTGAAATTTTAGAAGATTTATGGGATTTATTAGAATATTTTTTAACAAGTTTTTCTGACCCAGAACAGTGCCTGATAGGCTCTGGCGGTCGACCAACCGGTCGACCGGACCCAGAGTCGGTACCAACGTGCACAGATCTGTGCACGTTGGGCTGGCACTTGGGCCGGTCGACCGGGCGGTCGACCGGACCAGAGAGCTCTGCTCTCTGTTTTTCTACGGTCGACCGGCCGGTCGACCGCGACCTTCCAACGGTCAAAAATATGACCGTTGGCGGTCGACCGCAGCCGTATCTGGCTGTAAAAAACAGCCAACGGTTAGTTTTTTGGTTTGGGCTATATATACCCCATTGCTTTGAGTTTTTGGTTAAGATTTCTAGAGCAAAAATTTTCCCTATCTACAAGTGTTTTAACAAGTTTTCAAAAGTGTTTTTGTGCCAAAAAGGATTCATCTTATTTGTTTTTGGGTTTTGGAAAAATCAAAGAAAATAGAAATTTGGGAATTTTGTATTGTTCTTCACTTCTATCATCTACAAAGTATTTTCCCAAGTATTTTCTTTGAGTTATTGTTTTCCAAACTCTTGGTTTTTCACACTTGAGCTATATCCTCTATCCTATTCTATAGGATCATTATTTGTGGGAAAAAGAAATTGTTTGAGGTTGTGGAAACCTCCAAGTTGTAAACCCCTTCTTTTGTTGTATCCCTCTTTGGTAGAGGTTGATTTGGATTGTGGGGTGCTCCCTCTTTGGTAGAGGTTGAGGTTGTTGTTTACTCCCTCTTGGTGAGGTGGAGTTGGTGTTGGTTTGGATCCCTCTTCGGTAGAGGTGGATTGTATTTGTATTGCCTCGGTGGAGGTTGTTGGTTGAGAGAGGAGCTCGGTACTCCCGGTTGTTGTACAAATCCTCCTCGGTGGAGGTTCCCTCGGTGGGAGTCCTCGGTGGACAAGTTAGTGGATTAGAAATCCTTCTCGGTGAAGGCGGGGACGTAGAGCTAGGGGCTCGAACCTCGAAACACATCTTTGTCTTTACGTTTGATCCATTGACTCTCAACTCTCTCTCTTTTTATTTGTGTTGTGCATTGCATCATTCATATCATTCATATCATATTTGCTTGTGTTGTGCCTTGCATCATTTATATTGCTTATATCATCTCTATATGCTTGGCTTGTGTTTGTGTGCCTCACTTGTACTTAACCACGAGAGCTTTATATAGCACCTCAACTCTTATTCAGAGGAATCTAGAGGAGTTAGTCCAGAGCCCTTCACGGGGAATTCGGCTACACTCGTTGGTTGTAATAAGTGTAGTTGCAAATTAGTTTTAATTTTCGCATTTAGTTTCTAGATTAGCCATATCACCTATTCACCCCCCCCTTCTAGGTGATTTCAGTTTCATGGTCTTCCAAAAAGCAAAATTCGGTAGCCCTCTCAACCGCCGAGGCAGAGTATGTTGCGGCCGGAGCTTGTTGTGCACAAGTTCTTTGGATGAAACATACTCTCCTTGACTATGATTTGCATTTTGACCATATTAAAATATTTTGTGATAATACTAGTGCTATTCATATGACTAAAAATGTTAATCAACATAATAAGACTAAGCACATTGACATTCGGTATCACTTTCTTAGAGATCATTATGAGAAAGGTGATATTGACATTGATTATGTTTCTACCGATTTTCAACTTGCCGATATTTTTACAAAACCACTAGACTATGCTAGATTTTCCTTTATTTGTGGTGAATTGAATGTTTGTGTTATGGAATCATGAGGAAAAAATTTTTTAATTGAAAGGAAAAAGAAATTTTAGATGTTACCCTTTTTTGATGTATGACAAAAAGGGGAGAAAAAGTTAGTTTTGAGTCTTGAGTTTTAAGCTATAAGTTTTGAGTTTTGAGTTTTAAGTTATAAGTTTTGAGTTTTGAGTTTTAAGTTATAACAAGTTTGAGTTTGAGTTTTAAGTTATAAGTTTTGAGTTTTGAGTTTTAAGTTATAACAAGTTAGTTTTGAGTTTTGGATTTTGAGTTATAAAAGATTCGTTTTTGAGTTACGAGCTTTGAGCAATATATTTTGAATTCCTATGTCTTTCTTATGCTAAATTTCTTAGTTTCTACTTTTCATGTATATAGCCATTCATATATATAGCATGATTTGAGGGGAAGCTTCCAAGCTCCTTTCCCATGTTTTTGTAAATAACTCATATGTTTTGTCATCATCAAAAAGGGGGAGATTGTTGGCCCAAGGTTACAATCACCCGGTATTTGAGTTTTGATGATTACAAAACATATATAGTTATTTAAACTAATCATATTTTAGTGTTTAATTGTGTTTCAGGGTTCTATGGATTCAAGTTGTGTTCTACCCTAATGATGACTCAATTCGGGTCAATTCGGGTTCAAGGATTCAAGCTATGCAACATTCCATGGAGAAGTTCTAATTTGAAGACCTTGTAGTCACCTAGAACCTTTGTAAGAATTAGTTTGTTAAAGAATGAGGTTATGAAAAGTTGGCTCAAGAAAACATACACACACCTTCATTTTTCAAAATACGGCTTTTTGTTTTGGGTAATTGATTAAGGTTCATGTCTTGATGGTTATACATGACTCAAATTATTTTATAATTTTACATCTTGTTTATATCATGTATAACAACCTTTATAGCATGATACTTAATAATATAGCCTTACAAAATTATTTTGAAAATTTTCAAAGTTCAAATCTTTCCTATAAAATCTGTTTCAGGCCAACAGTCGACCGGGCGCGGTCGACCGGATCCATTTCAGGCTTGATCGGTCGACCGCACCGGTCGACCGGGCCTAGTGGACTTGGCGTGCACGTTTGTGCACGTCTGCCGGTCGACCGGACCAGTTGACCGACTGAAAGTCCTTTGCTCTCGGGTTTTGTCGGTCGACCGGGCCAGTCGACTGACAGAACAAGAAATGTTTTTGTTTAGCCTCCGGTCGACCGAGTCCAACGGCTAGTTTGCCAATGGACTGCCGGTCGACCGGGCCAGTCGACCACAGCCGCCAGCAGCCCCAACGGCTAGTTTTCAGAGTTTTAATCATTGGATTTGATGGATATGTTTTGGTCAGATCTCTCTGAATTTTTGGGGCTATTTCCTGACCTATTTAGCTAGTTATAATGATGATTAGATCTCCTCTAATCCCTATAAATAGATGGCATTAGTCACTTGTAAAAATCAAGAAAAATACCCATTGTTTTAAAAGTTTCAAAAGAAAGAAAAGTTTTCAAAGCTCTCAATTTTCTAAGTGCATTCTTGGTTACTATTTTTCAGTGGATTTCAAGCTCTTTTACTTTCTCTACACCTGAATTTTTCTCTCTACACTTCTTGAGCCAAAAATCTTTCCCATTCTATAAGGAAGTTGTAAGAGAGAAGTGTGTGGTCTTGTTGATCACCTTGTTACTTGTTCTATCTTGTGTTGAGATCCTTCTTGTGTAGAGGGTTGGATTGGTAGGAGTTCGGTACTCCGATCTTGGGTAGACCTCTTGTAATTTCCTCGGTGGATATAGTGGAAACCCTTCACGGTGGTGAAGGCAGGGACGTAGAGCGTGGCTCGAACCTCGAAATAAATCCCTTGTGTTTGCGATTGATTTCCTTATTGCTTTTTATTACTTTACATTTCTATCTTGTGATATCTCTTGTGTGCACTTCATTATTGCATCAATTTCATTACTTGCATTTTTCGGTCTTTACTCATCTCAACAAGAAAGCAATTACGCGCCTCAACTCATAATCTAGAGGAATCAAAGAGGAGAAGTTCTAGAGCCCTTTACGGGGAATTCGGCTTCAATTCTTGTTTTGAGTGACCGATTGCATCATACTTTCATTCTTGTGTAAAAAGATCATTAGATTAGCATTAACACCTATTCACCCCCCCCCTCTAGGTGTTTTTCACTAACGTTCCTCGGTGTTACTTTTTACACTTATACGGTGATATATGGTGTGGTAGTAGGGTTTTTTTATCACGGTTATAATAATTGTATAATTCAAGTCAAAACAATTTCTAGGTTATGCATACACATAGCACAAGCATCTTTTATAAATGTCATATCAACAAGCAATGTTTCGTCATCACATCATTTCAAGGAATGCGTGAATATTTAACACCGTCTTCCCCTCCTACCAGCTCCCGCCGGCCCTTCCTACAATTATAAATAAGCTACTTTTACCACACCATCTTTCTCCTCCTACCGACTCCCGCCGGCCCTTCCTACAATGAACAAACATTACTACACTATCTTCCCCCTCCTACCGGCTCCCGCCGGCCCCTTCTTACAAATAAGGATGAACTGTTAAGAAAAGTCAAAGAAGGTGGCTCTCTACCAAACTTTCAAATCCTCTATCCTCCAACCACCAACTACCCTAATAAATATGGTTATTAATGACTATACAGCCCAAAGTTTATCTATAAATAGGCTCTTCCTGGTTCATTTCAATGTACACTTCAGAAATCAATAAGAATTCCTACTTCTACTCTGTCTCTAGAATTCTCTGTTTTGGTGTTATTTCTCAGAGTTTTTACAACACGTTATCAGCACGATCGCTCTAGTTCTGTCCCCAGCCTCTACCTCCGTCAGCTCAGGAAAAAAGTTCTATCACAAGCCCTACCTCCATTAAAGTCTTGTCACGAGTCTCTACTTTCGTTGCTCAAGGAAAAGTCTCATCACAAGTCTCAGCCTCTACCTCTACTAGCCTAAGGTGAAAATGCCAAGTTATTCTACTTGTAATACTCGTAAACACCACTACTATAATGAAAGGAGGCTCTGCTACCTATTTATAGTAATGTGATGTGATCAGGAAAAACTAGATTATTGTAAGTAATTATATTCATATAACACCACTACTATATTTGAAAGGAGGCCCTGCCGCCTATTTATAGTAAAGTGATGTGATTATGACAAGCTAATAATATTTCTTGTTATTTTTACTAACCTTTCATTTGATGCTTGCGTGCCCCAAGCTATCAATATTATATATTTTATTACTCTGCTATTTATATCTGTATAAACACTCACTGAAAGGTTTACCGAGTAGCGTGGTGTGCCAATGTTTATCTCAATATTTATTGTTTTATTAATTATGTCTGCAAAATACCCACCAAGTAGAGTGGCGTGCCTATATTATAGCTTATAAATATATGTAGTACAATGCATTTATTTTACCATCTTATTTATTATAATATTTAACTGTATAAAATCCAAATTATTTTTCTCTCTCCTCCAACGGCTATAAACAGCTATAAACAGCTATAAAACGGCTAGTTTTTACTCTATAAATTGATGAATTCTAAACCACATAGCTCACTTCTCAATCTCTTTTCATTCTCAAATTTTTTTCATCATCTCCACAAGCTTTGTATTCAAGATTCTCGCAAGATGCTTAGTCTATTTTTGAAGTTTATTATTACCGTCGTCATCATCCATACTTCGATTATTTTTATTGTAGATATGTATCCAAGTGAATTTTACCAAAGCCTTTTAATTTTAATGTTCACTTTCCCTCTTTTGTTTGTAGCTATTATTATTGAAATGTAAGTTTAATATTTTGTTGTGAAATAAAATATTGTAATTCTAATTAATTTATATTTTGTTATAGTTATCATCATGTCAAACTTTGCAAAGCTTGAGTTCATTCCACTTGATATCACTGGAAGGAATTATATGTCTTGGGTTACTGACATAGAAATGCATCTCGAGTCAATGGGTCTCACTGAAACATTAAAAGAGATGAACTCTACGTCATTACAAGATAAGGCAAAGGCGACGATCTTTATCCGCAGACTTCTTGATGAATGCTTAAAATGTGAATATCTCACTGTAAGAGACCTAAATGTCTTGTGAAAAATCTCAAAGAAAGATTTGATCATCAAAAGAAAGTTGTGCTCCCTGCCACGCGTGATGAATGGAATGCTTTGCACTTCCAAGACTTTAAGAAAGTTAGCAATTATAACTCTGTAATGTTCATAATAGTATCCCAATTAAAATTCTGTGGATTGGATATCACAGATGAAGAAATGCTGGAGAAGACTTACTCCACATTCATGCATCTAATATAACACTGCAACAACAATATAGGCTACGTGGTTTTAAGAAATATTCTGAACTAATTTCATCTCTTCTTGTGGCAGAGAAGAACAACGAACTTTTGATCAAAAATCATTAGTCTCGTCCCACTGGTTCAGCAGCATTTTTAGAAGCAAATGCTGCATTTTTAAAAATTATGGACGAGGATATAATTTTGGTCGTGGTCGTGGACGTGGTCGTGGCCGTGGAAGCGGTCGAAGTGGTTTTTACAACCCTTCACAAAACAACGCGATCCACAAGAAGATCATGTAGAAAGATAAGATAAAAGAAAAGATGTTCGTGAAAGTTCTCTTTGAAATCCTGAAGATTCTTTTTATAAATGTGGCTCCAAAGGGCACTGATCTCGAGTGTGCCGAACACCGGAGCACCTTTGTAAGCTTTACAAGGCATCCTTGAAAGGAAAAGAGAAGGAAGTGAATTTCACTGAACATGATAATCCTATGGATGATTCAACTCATCTAAATACTTCAGATTTTACTGATGATTTTACTGATCTTTCAACCCATCGTGATTCAATGGAGACTGGTGATAATTAGACATATGATTGTATTACCATGTTTTGTTATTTGTAATTGTCAAATTTATCTTTGAATGAAATATTTTACTTATAATAATATGTTTGAAATTTTATTCTCACCAATGATTTATTTTGTATGAAGCTTGATATGGATTATTCTAATGATGAAGTCAAGACGAAAACTGGAGATATTTGCATACCGGATAGTGGTACAACACTTACTATTCTCAAACATAAAAGGTACTTCTCCGATTTAAAATCAACAAAGGCAATCATCAATACAATATCAGGTCCTAGACTTGATTGAGGGAACTGGTAAAGCCAGCTTTATATTGCCAAATGGAATAAAGTTTTTCATAAAAGATGCTTTGTTTTCACCAAAATCCAAAAGAAATTTGTTGAATTTTAATGATATATATCTTCATGGATATGATACTCAGTGTGCAACTGAAAGAAATATGAAGTATATGTATCTTACTACTTATGTATCAGGAAAGAAATACATATTAGAAAAACTATCAAAGCTTTCCTCAGGATTGCATTACACATATATAAATGTGATAGAGTCGCATATGGTGGTTAAAGAAGATACAGAGACATTAACTCTGTGGCATGATCACCTAGGTCATCCTAGTTCAATGATGATGCGAAGAATTATTGAGAATTCACATGGACATACATTAAAGGGCCAGAAGATCCTTCAAGTTAGTAAAATTCCATGTGAGGCTTGTTCTTTAGGAAAATTAATCATGAGACCATCACCAGCTAAAATAAAAACAGAATCACCTACATTTCTTGAACGTATCCAAGGTGATATATGTGGGCCTATACACCCACTGTGTGGACCATTTCGATATTTTATGGTAATGATAGATGCCTCTAGTAGATGGTCACCATTTGTTTATTATCAACTCACAATGTGGCATTTGTGAGATTTCTTTCTTAGATAATTTGATTACGAGCATAATTTCCTGATTATACAATCAAGAAAATTAGACTTGACAATGCTGGTGAGTTTACATCTCAGGCTTTTAATGATTATTGTATGTCAATTGGAATAGCTGTTGAACATCCTGTTGCCCATGTACATACACAAAATGGTTTGATTGAGTCACTGATTAAGCGCCTCCATCTTATTACTAGACCATTAATAATGAGAACAAAACTTTCTATTTTTATATGGGGTCATGTAATTTTACATGCTGCAGCATTAATTCGCATCAGACCAAGTGCATATCATGAGTACTCCCCTCTACAATTAGCATTTGGCCAAGAACCAAATATTTCTCATCTTAGAATTTTTGGTTGTGCGGTATATGTACCAATTGCTCCATCACAACGTACAAAGATGGGTCCTCGAAGAAGAATGGGAATATATGTCGGCTATGAATCTCCTTCTATTATAGGATATCTTGAGCCTAAAACCGGTGATGTTTTTACGGCTCGGTTTGCCGATTGCCATTTCAATGAGGCAATTTTCCCAGCATTAGGGGGAGAAAAGAAACAGCTGGAGAAGGAGATTACATGGAGTGAACCATCCTTATTGCATCTTGATCCTCACAAAAACAATGTGAGACAGAAGTGCAAAGATTATGCATTTACAAGAAATAGCCAATCAATTGCCAGATGTGTTCACTGATACGAAAAAAATGAATAAATCATATATACCAGCTGTAAATGCTCCTACTCGGATTGAAATCTGATTGAGGTAAAACCTGCACACAAAATACGAAATTTCAGAACTTAAAAAAGGAAATGTGCAAGTGCTCAATTCTTCCGCGATAGCAAGTGGCTATGCGGGTCGTGATCCACAAGGAGGGTTTTGCGATTGAAGCGTTTATGATTCTTTATTGAAATCTTAATGAAGATAAAACGAAGATTCTTCTTTGGTTAAAGTTAAGAAAATGAAAAAGAGTTAATAGTTAAAGTTGAGAAGAAAGTGGTAGAATAGAAAGTGGAGAAAAATCAGAAAACGATGAAAGCGATTATGTACAAATGAGTTGGGAAAGAAAGCGATTTTGAGGATATGGTGTGGTGATTTAATTTACAGAAATAAAAGAAAACAAATAAAAACAATTACTTACCTTCTTTTCACCAAAAGCTTACCTTGAGTCTTTGCGACGATGTTACCTTGAATTGGAGGCAATCAGCGCATAGCCCATAAGAGTCGATTTTTGGTCTCTTCCACATTACATCATCAAGATACTCAAGCATGAAATGATACAGAGAGACTCACAATTCCATCGTCATGAGTTATCAGTGGCACTCGCAAAAGCAAGGCTCTTTCGATGCTTTAGACTCACTTGGAAGACAGTTGTACCAAAAAGAAAAGTGAAGTAGAAAAGAAAAGGAAGAAGAAAACTAAAAAGAAGTACATACAAAGAAAGAACATCGATTCGATTTCATAACAATTAAAGAAAGAAATAAATCTTACACCGGTGTCACTCCAGCTCAAGCTTCATTCTTGTTCTTCGATGAAAGTCTGATCTCCTCTTATTTACATAAATGAAAATTACAATTACATGAAAAAGAAAAACAAAAACCTAAACTAAGAAATGGAAAAATAGTCTAAATCCTATCTCTGCATGGTCGTCCATTTTCAGCACAAAGAATGGCCTTTTATAGGCAGAAAACCCAGTAAGCAGGATCCCGGGGAGGTCGGGGGAGCAAACGCTCCCCCTAACTCCCCAACAATGCCGCGGAAACGCGGCTTTTGCCGCGTTTTCGCGGCCAGGGTGTGGCCAGGTGGCCACACCTTGTTGGTGGGTCACACTGGTTTATCCTTCTGATTTTATCTGGAGTTGGTGTCTTCGTTTGATTCCCGGATTCTGACGAAATGGCCTTGGATTCTTGGCTTTACCCGTCGATTCTGAGAGAATTCTTCTCAACGGTTTTTAACCTCTTGATTTTTCCCTGATTCAGTGAGTGCGAATTAATTCTGATTTAATTCAGAATTTTGGTGGGCTTTTGGGCTCATTTCTCTTCATCTCCTTAAAGAATGGGCCTGCAAATAAATTAAGCAATTAATTAAGACAATGCAAAGTTTTATTCTAAAATAAGTATGAAAATATGATATTAAATATGCAACATTAGCGACCAATCACACCCCCATACCTATCTTTTGCTCGTCCTCGAGCAAAACAACTAAACTATACTAAGGGTTATTAGACCACTTTCGCAGGTCACGCGATTGCACTGAGCATGTGCAACAAGCCGTTAAACCTCTAGGTTTCCCCTAGAGGACGAGTTTTGTCTCGTGAGGGTTTTCAGCGGATTACACCCCCAAAATCCATAAAGAAAGGGAATAAAGAGTTAGTATTTTCGAAAAGCATTTTGAAAGAGAAAAATATTTGAAATATAATTGTAAGATTTAAGCAATCTATAAGTTATAGGAAGACTGAATTTTTCATTCCTAAACTTAGTCTCTATTCAAAAATTTGTTATCAATCAAAGTAATGAGTCAAATTGTACTTCTCATCTAGTCTATTACTTTACCCTGAGTCATATGCACTTGTGACTGTGAAAATTTTGACTAAGGGTTCATTAACTCTAACTCTTATGCCTTATTTATTTATACATATATATATATATTTTTTGGTGGTATTATTCTTTAGTTCTATTAGGCTTTCTAATCTGCCCATGTAACGAGCCTTTAATCGATGACTCCCAAACCAAATGGTCTTAGGGCACCGGGTGAGAAAACACCCAAGGACTTAAGGACTCGAGCAAACAAGGCCACAAAACTAAGGATTTTAATATATGAACCACTTTTAGGCGTGAATACTTATGCTTTATTAGGCACAAATACCCAGCTTAATCAGAGGATTTTTATATATATATATTTTCAAACTTATCTAATCATCTTTCGCATAAATACTAAGGCTTGCTTAGGCCAAAGCACCTAGCTAATCAATAATTAGATTTGTTTATCTTTTTTTTTTGTTTTTTTTCTTTCAAACTTATCTAATTATCTTTCGCATAAATACTAAGGCTTGCTTAGGCCAAAGCACCTAGCTAATCAATAATTAGATTTGTTTATTTTTTTTTATATATATATTTTTATAAGGCATAAGAATCTTTATTTTTGAACCCTAAGTGTGTAAGTGTATGAAGTGTGCATATTTCATCGAGGTAAAGATCAAGACTAAATTACTTTGACAAATTTTCTTCCTAACCCTAAAAATCAAACAAATAATCTTATTTTGACCAAGTATAAGAAATCCTAATTTGGATTTTCCTATTCCTTAAAATTAACTTAATTTCTTACAAAAATATGTAAATATTGTTTCTATTTTCCAAAAAGTTTTTTAAAAGTAAAGAAAAACCTAAGTTATGTTAGACCCTCCCCCACAACTATCTCATGCATTGTCCTCAATGTATGAATTAATGCATAGATGCATGAAAAAGACGAAAGGGAAGGAAAATGTTACCTTAAGGTGGTGGTTCCGGTGGTGGTCTGATTGGTCCACGAAATGCGGCCCAATCAACTTTTTGTGGAGTTCGGAGGAACCCACCAGAATATCTTTAATATAACCCATTAAAAAGATAAATCCATGAAGAATTTTTATTAAAAATTTAACCCCATCTAATTTCCAAATTCCATAACTAATTTCGGAGTCAAATTTGTCACCACCTCGTCCCAGAAATGAGTGTGAAATGATAGAATGTTTGACTTGGACTCAGGAAGTACGGGAACTAACACCGACTCAGGAAGGTGACTTAAGTCAAGTAAAGGTTCAGGAGTCGAAATAGGTTTAGGAATTGGGTCCAAGTCAAGAAGTTGAAACTCAAGTCCACATGTATTTTCCAACAATGGAATGTGACCTAATATGGGTGATTCAAGTTCATTAATGATAGGTGGGGGAATCAAAACTGACTCTAAAATATTACTCAAGTTTGGTAACAAAACAGGAGTCAATATTGATTCAGGAAGATGAACTGGATCACAGATCTGAGAATCTGAGTCACATATCTCATTGCGTTCAATATCATAAAAATAAGAACTTGCCAATTTGTCAATAGGATCTTCAAAGTGTATAATTGGTCAAGTTCAATATGATCCTCAAAGATGGGTGATTCAATTTCATTATGAATTGGTACAGGATCCAATGTTGACTCCGGGAAAAGATTGAAGTCAGGTGAAGATACGGAGTCATTATTGAATCAGGAAGAAGAATTGAATCACTAAGTTGGGGTTCAAGATCATATTCATTCTCAAATTCTATTTCAGGAAAGGAATAACTTGCCAAACTGTCAATATCTTTGTCAAAATTTGGAGTTTGGGCAAGTTCAAATGGTTGTTCTGAAATAGAATCTTGATTTCCAAAACAACATGACTCTTCGGCTCTAACAGAAGGGTAAGTGACATCAGAACGGTGGGAATGTAGAGATTCGACCATCATATCTATGTCACGATTACGAGCGTTTTGAGCCTGAGTCATGGCTTCAAGCATCTTTTCATAGGTGATGGATTCATTATTTTGATGAAAAGATGAAGTGTTGTCTTGGAAGTGGTAGTGAAATTGTGAATCCATCAGATTTTGTGATTGTTGTTTGGACTCACGCATATTCCTTTCCAAAATGATGGTTTTCTATTTTGGACTGGTGGAACTGAGTATGACTCTTGGGGATATTGTGGACTAGGTGGATAAGGGGGACAAGTTGGTTGAAAATTATGCTCGGGGGAGGTGAATCCCCACTGACTCGGTGAAGAGTTGAAATTATTATGGAAATTATAGTTATTAGATTGGGGGCATAGGTTATATTGATTCGGATAAGACCAATCCGGCACACTAGGTTGGTTAAAGTCATGATATGCCGGGTTGGTAATATTCGAAAATGAACTCGGTGTGTAATATGGATTATTATTAAAGTTGAAAAAATTATTATTATAAGCCATATCACACAATAGAATACAAAAAAGAAAGAAAAAACAAACAAATAAGCAAACAAATAAAAAGAGAAAATTCTAACTAAGTTAGGGTAGACCTATGACCTAGACGACTCCTAACTGATTAGACTGTCCACGGGAGGTCTAATGCAGACTTTGACCACAAGCTAATCAGCCAGGTCAGGGCAAGGTTGGTGGGAGGTTTTCCGTCAAATACATTTCTTAATTAAATAACCACCAACCTTCGGGCTTTCGGCCCTCAATCCCTTTCCTAGACACTGATTTGGCAGGAGTCAAGTTCCAACACCTTTCCCCTTAGGATAATCTCCTAATTGAGTCCGAGATGTCCCTAGGGCCAACGTCTACTCATTTTTAGTTAGGCTTGGGTTAGTGAGTGCTTGGAATCTGATTTTTGGGCTAAGGAAGGGTGATTAAATCCCCACCTTATCTTGTTATGGGTTAGTGCCCTTAAGATAAGTTTGTGCAAGTGTACAAGATATGTAAATAAGATTCACTCAAAGCAATGAAAATTAACCAAGAGATGAGTCCTATTCTACATGCAATGCGAACGTACCTTGCTCCAGCACTCTTCAACAGTAAAAATAAATGAATTGAAAAGACACGTGCCTAAAAATGCAAACGTCTAATCAATTTTTTTAGCTTTTCAACAAACGTTTTACTGTTGATTATTGGCAGGCTTATGTGATGGCATATAAGAAAAAGTAAAGTTGCAGAAAACTACAATTTGCAAAGCAAGCAGCCCTGCAAAAAGACAGTTAGTAGTCCACTCCTTTTTGCCGCGTTTTTGCGGCGTTGGCCGCGGATCCGCGGCAAAGCAGAGGGCACTTAGTCTCTGTTTTCTAGAGCAGAGGCCCAAGGCCATTATATGTTACTGCAACTTTAATTTCCTGCTTTGCTTGCCCTTTAACCTGCAACAGAGAAGAAAGTTCATTTTAGTTCTAAAAAATTTTCAAGAAAATTAGATTTCAATAAAAACAACGTTACCCTCCCCGGCAACATCGCCAAAATTTGATTGAGGTAAACCTGCACACAAAATACGAAATTTCAGAACTTAAAAAAGGAAATGTGCAAGTGCTCAATTCTTCCGCGATATCAAGTGGCTATGCGGGTCGTGATCCACAAGGAGGGTTTTGCGATAGAAGCGTTTACGATTCTTTATTGAAATCTTAATGAAGATAAAACGAAGATTCTTCTTTGATTAAAGTTAAGAAATGAAAAAGAGTTAATAGTTAAAGTTAAGAAGAAAGTGGTAGAATAGAAAGTGGAGAAAAATCAGAAAACGATGAAAGCGATTATGTACAAATGAGTTGGAAAAGAAAGCGATTTTGAGGATATGGTGTTGGTAATTTAATTTACAGAAATAAAAGAAAACAAATAAAAACAATTACTTACCTTCTTTTCACCAAAAGCTTACCTTGAGTCTTTGCGACGATGTTACCTTGAATTGGAGGCAATCAGCGCATAGCCCATAAGAGTCGATTTTTGGTCTCTTCCACATTACATCATCAAGATACTCAAGCATGAAATGATACAGAGAGACTCACAATTCCATCGTCATGAGTTATCGGTGGCACTCGCAAAAGCAAGGCTCTTTCGATGCTTTAGACTCACTTGGAAGATAGTTGTACCAAAAAGAAAAGTGAAGTAGAAAAGAAAAAGAAGAAGAAAACTAAAAAGAAGTACATACGAAGAAAGAACATCAATTCGATTTCATAACAATCAAAGAAAAGAAATAAATCTTACACCGGTGTCACTCCAACTCAATCTTTATTCTTGTTCTTCGATGAAAGTCTGATCTCCTCTTATTTACATAAATGAAAATTACAATTACATGAAAAAGAAAAACAAAAAACCTAAACTAAGAAATGGAAAAATAGTCTAAATCCTATCTTTGCATGGTCGTCCATTTTCAGCACAAAGAATGGCCTTTATATAGGCAGAAAACCCAGTAAGCAGGATCCCAGGGAGGTCGGGGGAGCAAACGCTCCCCTAACTCCCCAACAATGCCACGGAAACGCGGCTTTTGCCGCGTTTTCGCGGCCAGGGTGTGGCCAGGTGGCCACACCTTGTTAGTGGGTCACACTGGCTTATCCTTCTGACTTTATCTGGAGTTGGTGTCTTCGTTGTTGATTCCAGATTCTGACGAAATGACCTTGGATTCTTGGATTTAATCGGTCGATTCTGAGAGGATTCTTCTCAACCAGTTTTTTAACCTCTTGATTTTGCCCTGATTAATTGAGTGCGAATTAATTCTGATTTAATTCAGAATTTTGGTGGGCTTTGGGCTCATTTCTCTTCATCTCCTTAAAGAATGGGCCTGCAAATAAATTAAGCAATTAATTAAGACAATGCAAAGTTTTATTCTAAAATAAGTATGAAAATATGATATTAAATATGCAACATTAGCGACCAATCAAATCCTAAAAGGACAATCCGAGAATGAAGTCACTAATGAGTCTAAGACATGCCAGAAGCGTGGTAGACCAATCGGTTCCAAAGATAAAAATCCTCGAAAAAGAAAAGAGCAGATAAGCATGATGACCCCAATGTGAAAGAATGTGTCTCAGAAGAAACACAAAATAAGACAAATCAGAGATGAAAAATTCTGAAGGTATAGATAATCATGAGATCTCTATTGATTATGTCAATACAGGTGGATTATGGAATCAAAATGAGATGAAAAATATGGATGAATATTTTCTTATTCCGATATTGTTAACGGAAGTGAGAATCCTGAACCAAAATTCGTCACTGAATGTCAAAATAGACATGACTGGATAAAATAGAAAGACGCTATACAGCTGAATTGAATTCACTTAATAAGCGAAAAGTATTTGGACCTATTATCTTCACGCCTGAAGCCGTGAGACCAGTAGGATACAAGTGGGTTTTTGTGCGAAAACGCAATGAGAAAAACGAGATTGTAAGTTACAAAGCTCGACTTGTTGCTCAAGGTTTTTCACAAAGACTTGAAATTGATTATGAAGAAACGTTATCTCCAGTAATAGATGCAATTACGTTTAGATATTTAATCAGCTTAGCAGTTTCTAAAAATTTAGAAATGCGTCTTATGGATATTGTTACAGCTTATTTATATGGGTCACTTAATAGCGATATTTATATGAAAATCCCTGAAGGATTTAAAATGCCTGAAGCATTAAGTTCAAAACCCAAAGAATTATATTCGATCAAATTACAAGATCGTTATATGGGTTTAAAACAATCAGGGCGCATGTGGTATAATCGCTTAAGCGAGTATTTGTTAAAAGAAGGATATGTGAATAATACTATATGCCCATGTGTTTTTATAAAAAAAATAACATCCGGATTCATTATCATTGTTGTATATGTTGATGATTTAAATATCATTGGGATTCATAAAGAAGTCCTAAAAGCAATAATGTATTTAAAGAATGAATTTGAAATGAAAGACCTTGGGAAAACTAATATTGTATTGGTTTACAGATTGAGCACTTTCAAAGTGGAATACTTTTGTATCAATCAAATTATATTGAAAAGGTCTTGAAATGCTTTAGCATGGATAAAGCAAATCCTTTAAGCCTCTAATGGTTGTGTTAGATCATTGAATGTAGAAAAGATCCATTTCGCCCTCGCGAAGATAATGAAGAGGTTCTTGGTCCTGAAGTACCATACCTAAGTGCAATTGGAGCTCTTATATATCTAGCTATTGTACCCGAGCAGATATAGCATTTGCTACTAATTTATTAGCAAGATTTAGCTTATCTCCTACACGGAGAATATTGGAAGGTATAAAGCATTTATTTTGTTATCTTCGAGGAACATCTAATTTTGGTTTGTTTTATTCCAGAGGATCAAAACAGAAATGATTGGTTATGCAGATGCATGTTACTTATCAATCCACATAAAGCAAGGTCTCAATAGGATATGTGTTCACTTGTGGAGGTGCAACGATCTCTTGGCGTTCACAAAAGCAGACACTTGTTTCTACTTCTTCTAATCATGCTGAAGTCATAGCACTCCATGAAGCAAGTCGAGAATGTGTATGGCTAAGGTCTGTAACTCAACACATCCAAGTAACTTGTGGATTACCAGTCAACAGGATCCAACAGTACTGTTTGAAGACAATGCTGCATGCGTCGCTCAAATGAAGGAAGGATTTATCAAAGTGACCGAACCAAGCATATACTACCTAAGTTCTTCTCATTCAGCCAAGAACTTGAAAAGGATAAGGAAATTAATATTCAATATATCTGATCAAGTGATAATGCGGCAGATCTCTTTACAAAGGTACTTCCCTACAACTCTCAGAAAGCTCATTCGAGATGGGATGCGTCATATGAGAGATTTATGAAAACTACTCATGTTAACTTGAGGGGGAGCTTACGTGGCTGCACTCTTTTTCCCTTACTATGATTTTGTCCCACAGGGTTTTTCCTGGTAAGGTTTTTAACGAGGCAGTATAGAACACGTATACAGAGATGATGTACTCTTTTTCCTTCGCTATGATTTTATCCCACTGGGTTTTCCTAGCAAGATTTTAATGAGACATCATGTATGGAGAACAGCAAGGGGAGTGTTAAGAAAAGTCAAAGAAGGGGCTCTCCACCAAATCCTTTCAAATCCTTCATCCTCCAACCACCAACTACCCTAATAAATGTAGTTATTAATAATTGCATAGTAACCCAAAGTTTATCTATAAATAGGCCCTTCCTGGTTCATTTCAATGTACACTTCAGAAATCATAAGAATTCCTACTTCTACTCTGTCTCTAGAATTCTCTGTTTTGGTGTTATTTCTCGGAGTTTTATAACACGAACAACTTTTTTCTCACCATTTTCCCCTTCTACCGACTCCTGCCGGCCCCTTCCTCCACAAGGAAAAGAAAGTATTCACATGAGCAATATTATTGCACAAACATATCATACAATTTCATTCATATCATGCCACCTACTACTTGCACATACAAGATACACATTTACATACATCACTTGTATGTGCGTGCATGTGTGCGCGCGCGCGTGTATATAAGTATAATTACTTCAATTTACGCACAAGTTTCTATGTGTGAGTCCATTTCCCTTCGCTGATGTTTCATTATTCAAATTTGTATCTCTAGTACCCCAACTAGTATTCAACTTGGTGTCTACAAGCTTCCATATGAGTATGACTAATAGATATACACTATCACAGAAAAATAATTATTTAATTTGTTGTTCAAATTCCCAATTGTTTGAACATTACAACTTAGCCAATCCCTTCTCTTATTTAATATGTCTAATAGATTTTTCTTCACCCTCACCATATAATTTTTATCCCTCTTCATATAAATTTACATGCAGCTATAAACATTCAGATATCGCCAAAATACTAATAAAACAGTGAATTTCACAAGATAAATGGTGGTTAATATGTTCATATTCAAGCTTCTTGACATAAGTTCTCCAAGGTTCGGGTTTACTCGCCTTTCTTCGAATTTTCTTCTTTGTTAGGACTCAACATTGCCACCTCGAACCACAACACTAAGCAAAAAAACATTGGATTATTTTCTAACACAAAATCATCAAATATGAGGATTATGCACTATTTTTCCTTTCATAAATTCAGTCAAAATTTATCTTCCCTAAAGAGGATTTAGAACCCTAAAAGTTCAGATTTTGACTGAAAATCACCTCCTCAAAGTTGGATCTAAGTCCACCTTCGAATCCCCCTCTCCCCTTGCTAGCGCGCCGCCCTGGGCGCGTCTCCACCTGGGCGCGGTCCACCTGGGCGCGGACACCCCTGTTGCCGCCTCTGCTGTGAGAAGGAACAAGGGAAAAGAAAAAGAACCAGGGGGAGAGAGAGAGTATAGGTTTTATCGTGAAGAGGAAGGTGGTTCCTAGGGTTCTTGCCATGGAAATTTTGGGTGAGAAGATGATCAAAAGAGAGTTCAGCTGATGAGGGTAGGTTTAGATCTAAATGGCCTCAAATTTACAAGTTTGCCGAGTCATCCCCTCCATCAAATAACCCTCTCCTTTAATCAGGAAGATCCTAACCTTTAATCTCCTTCACCTACTCCCTCCACAACTATTGAGATTAAAATAATCACTCATGGTGAGATTTCCTTGATTTTATCCGAATACCTCTAATGTAATGTAGTACCATGTATTCATACATGGGGTGGTATAAAGCATATATACATAGTGATTAAATATGTAGGTGTATATACACCATGTAATATATGTGAATACAGTTATAACATATGAAATCTTCAAATACTAAGTCTTAAACTTAATTGGATAATCATAATAAAATTTTCTCTCATTGGTGATTAAGAGCAATAATTCAGGACTATTTTAACCCAGATGTTACATTAATGAGCAATGTCACACGCTCACCAGGTGCACATAAATAAGTTTTTTTTTCTTACTCCATATTTTATCCCACTGAGTTTTACTGACGAGTTTTTTAACGAGACATTGTTTGTGAAAAGTCACCTAGAGGGGGGTGAATAGGTGACAATGCTAATCTAGTCAACTTAATGCGGAATTTAAAACTAATTGCAATAACAACAATGATGCACACACAAGCAAGTACAAGATATAACAATTTGCACAAAGTAAAGAGAGAGAGAGAGTCAATGGATCAAGCGCAAACAAAGAGATATGTTCCGAGGTTCGAGCACCAGCTCTACATCCCCGCCTTCGACACACGAAGGATTTCCAATCCACTAGCTTGTCCACAAAGGACTCCCACAAAGGGAACCTCCACCGAGGATTTGGGACAATCACAATTACAGGAGTTCCCAACTCCCCTCCTTACAACTCAACCTCCTCCTTGAGGCACTCCTCCAATACAACAAACAATCACCTCTCACAACTTGAGGGATTAGCACCAAGCTTACACAAAACACCTCACAACCCAATTTGCACAACCTCCTCAACACAATGAGGGAAATGGCACAAAGCAAGAAATGGGTTTACAACTAAGTGGTTTCAAACAACAACCACAAAACAATCTCTTTTTCCCACACAAAATCCTATAGAGAAGATAGTAGATTTTAGCTCAATTGTGGAGAAAAACAAGGGATTTGAAACCAGCAACTCAAAGAAAATCTTTGGGAAATAAGATGAAACCAAAATAGAGAAGTTCAATTCAAAAGCTTTTCCCAAAACCCTTTTCTTTGATTTTTCAAACCCTAAAGAAAACACCAAAAAGATTGTTCAATTTGAATCCAAAAACCTATTTTGATTGCAGCAAAAATACCTGAGAGAGTGGAAAAATTCGCACAAAAATTCTTAGAGAAAAACTCTTGCAAATGGGGTATTTATAGGCAATTTAAAAACTAGCCGTTACAGAATTTATGCCAGAAATAGCCTTCCGGTCGACCGCCCGGTCGACCGTCCAACGGTCAATTTTTGACCGTTGGCAACTAACGGTCGACCGGTCCGGTCGACCGAAAAATCCCGAGAGCAGACTATTCTGCTCCGGTCGACCGTCCCGGTCGACCGCTGACTGTGCCAGAAACGTGCACAGTTTGTGCACGTCGTCGGTCGACCGTGACGGTCGACCGGCTACATGCGGTCGACCGATACGGTCGACCGAACTAGCCTGGCAGCAGCAAATTGGTCAGAAATCTGAGGTAAAAATATTCCAATAAATTCCCACAAAATCTCTAAAATTCCACAAAAATAGTTTTATTATTTTATATTGAAATACAAACTTGTGTTAAAATCCTAACACAAATTTCAAACATTTTAGACAACATTTTGTGTCATAGAAATTTTGCCAAAAACCAAAAACCGTATTTTCTAAACCTTGTATTTTGAATAGAAAATACATTGTCTAAAACTCATCCATGATACAAAAAATGATATTTAAACACTTTGAAGCATATTGTATATGAATAGAAATTCAATATACAAGAAACATATATATATCATGATTTTTGTCATTAAGTCCAAAAATATGTTTTGTTGTAAATACCAAAACATATAACCACATGGAATAGATTATCAAACAAAGTTTGTCTAAACAATTGAAGCATGCATGTATAGAACAAATCTAATATACATAAACCATGTAAACTTGTTTTGATAAAAAATCTATTCATGAAAACCAAGATCGGTTAAACCTAAAACCGAAAATCAAAACATGAAAGGTGTGTGTGTTGTGAACTTGAGCTTATCATACTATTCAATCTTTACAATTAGGATCTAAACCCAAACTAAAACTATGGATACCTAAGTCTTCTTGTAGAGCGCAATCTCCAAGCTAGAGCGCAATCTCCAAGTCGGCTCGATCCAAACACTCTTGATTCACCGAGCAAGTTGCAATGTATGATCTATGACGCTCGGGCTCTTGAATCAACAAATGAAAGATGTGTGGAAGCTTTCACCAACTAATATCTTGATTAATGATCTGAAACTTAAACATCACAAGATAATTAGTACACATAACTACATGAGTTAATCATCATCAAAACTAGAGTGGAAGGCCTTTGGGCCAACTCTCCCCCTTTTTGATGATGACAAAACTCATGGAGTTATATATGCATGGATTAAGTAAAGCTTCAAAGAAGCTCCCCCTTAACTCATGCATAACAATAAAACATATAAGATATGCAATGAATGTTCTTAAAACCGTTTATATGTATTTAAACAATATCAAAACATGCTCTTGATACCAATAAAAAACCAATAAAAATGAAACATAAAACATGCACATAAAACATGCATAGACATGCATATAAACAAGGCTTCTTTTCATCAAATGTAAACTATATGCAAACACAAATATGCATAAAACTCAAATTCTTCTCCCCCTTTTTTGTCAATCATCAAAAAGGTTAAAAGCAAAACAATAAATTTTTTTCTCCCCTTTTGTTCAAAGCAAAGAACTAATAAAGGGTCAAATCAAAAATGATACCAAAAAAAATGTGGCAATGAAGTGTATATTGATACCAATTGAAAAACAACAAATCAATCAAAACGAGAACATATACTAATTGAATACACAAAAAAAAAATGAAAATCTTGATACCAATTAGTAAGTAAACAAATAACCTACCAATTGTAAACAAACAAACTAGATACCAATATTGGAATTAAACAATACTAATTTTGAATTTCCTTAAAAACAAATCTTGATACCAAATGAAACAATTATTCTTTGCCAAATGAAATCTTTATTTCTATCATAAAGCAAGGGAGTGGAATACCAAACAAATATCAAATGAGAGATAAGATGCCAATTAAAAAATAAAATACTAGTTTTCTCCCCTTTATGAAAAACCAAATGAAAATATGTATATGCTTGAAATAAGATACCAATTGAAAATTAACTCAATGAAAATTTGCTTTAACATTGTTTCATTTGAAAAGTTCAAGCTAAGCATAAACAAAATTTGTGATATCTTGAAGCACAAATAAATCATCTATATATGTATGTCAAAGATAGATATCAATTGAAATTTGATACTATATGAAGTGCAAGCATACATATATAAAATACAAACATATATGAGTATACAAAAGATGTCATATTGATACCAATTGAAAGAGTTCAATGATACCAATTGAAACAACAATAAGATCAAGTGTATATCTCATATAACCTACCACCCAATCATGGTTCAAGATAAAAAGGATTTCATTATAAAGCATACAAGAACATGATCTCCCATCCAACCGCCCATTGATGGTAGGAGTTTTCAAAATAGATTTGAAATTATAGTTCGTTTGAAAATCACTACCAAAGAAAGGATATCGCAACTAGTTAAATGGAAAACTTGTTAACTAGTGCGAAATCCTTCAAGCAAGGAATAACAAAAATATTTTTCATGAAACATGAAAATCACATGATCACTAAACCTCAAATTCCATAAAGCCCAAATCATAGCCTCATGAAACAATCATGAGTAAACAAGTAAGTGAGTGAACAAGTGTAATGTGAGATACATATCATCATGAAAAAGTATAATCAAGCTCAATATATAGATCATCAAAATATGAATCATAAGTGAATCATGAAAATCACTTTAAAACATGAAAATCTAAACTCTTCATTAAAAGTCAATTTATATTTCAAGGTATATGTATGTTTAGACAAAGCAAAGTATACATACATATCCCTAAACACAATTGAGTCCAAAATATAGATTTGCATGAAAGGCAAATGACTCAAGGGGCATACATGTATATCTTAAGATTTGGCAAAATAGACATATACATGAAGTGAAAACACTTTATCATAGAAAACACATGATCATAAAACATATCAAAAATGAGGAATACATGTATGAATGCATGAATCATCAAAACTAGACTATACTAGTACATATAATGAGTACAAATAGGCATCCAAGCACAAACATATATAAGGTTTATTTGTGGCCCATTCTATGTACAAGTATAACTCCTAGTTTTCATGAAAACTAACATCTAAGCATATATTCAAATCATAAAGTATAAAACAAGTCATAAATCAACAATTATTCTAAAAATGATCCTTATGTAAATTTATATGCTATAAGAATCAAGATTACATAATATCAAAACAATTGTGAAAACACAAAATATGGAATCATGTAAACAATGGTGATTACAAATTCCAATACATGTATAGCAATGCATACTAATCAACACATGAATCATTAAACACAAAAATCATATGATCATTGTGCATATGCATGTACATTAGATCTAAAGCATACATGTTAGTTTAAACAAGGTGAGACACTAAATATAGATCCACATGAAACATGGGTGCTCAGGAACTAAACATGTATAACATTAATCTAATAAGCATGGCATAGGCATAATGAATAACAAAACATGACATGCTATAAATAGATGAACATTAAAAGCATGCAAATAAAAATGGGAGTTAGAGAATGATACAAAACGATGAAGGTGCATCTCTAGTTCTCCAAAACACGGTGGTCCTTCCACCAAATCTCCTTGAGAGTGAAGCATCCAAATGTTCTCATTCAAGCTCGGAACGCATCCACCTCAAGGCACCAAAACCCTCACGTGATGCGAGAGCTCCCACCTACATCAAAAAGCATAGAGGTGGTCTTTGGTACCCTTTTCTTGTGGGTCCACGGGGGTTAGTATCTTTCCTAACCCAAACAAGATTAGTTGCTAAATTTTCAAAATGTAATCTATCATAGCAAAATCTAGCAAGGTGGCCTTTTCGACCACAATGTGTACATGTGTACACGTGAGCATACATATGATGATGGTGATCATGAGAAGCATGTGTATGCCTAGATGGGTGTGCATGCAAGTTTGGACTTGTTTCTTGCGAACCAAGGTTTCCAAACGTGTGTGATTCATGGCACAATGGCTCAAAGTGGAGCCCAAACTATCAACACTTTTCTTCAAATCAATTATGTCATTTTCAATGCTAGAAGATAAAGTGGAACATGCAATAGGAGTGCAAGAAGTAGCATGACAAACATGAATATCAATCTCATTTTATAAAGATTTATTTTAATCAAAACCAAATCCAAATCTTTTGTAATTGAATCAATTTTATTTTTCAAAGTAAGATTTTCTTTGAAAACAAGATCCAATCTAGAAGACAAAACCTCATTGTGTTCTACACATCATCAAAATCATTTTTGTTTTTCAAGTCTTCAATCTCTTTAAGTGCAAGTTCAAGTTGAGATTGTAGTGAGTCACGTTCATAGTGATCTCTTCTTTCTCTTGCAAAAACCGATTCAAAAGTTGAACATAAATCCTTTAATTCTTCTTTAAGTCAAAATGTTTCTTTTTCAAAATCTCATGTTTTTCCATAAAATTTTCAAGCTTCGAAGCAAGTTCAACATTTAAATTTTGAACCTCAAAACATCCATGGCATAAGAGCTATCATGTATTTGAGAGTCTGATTGTACCTCATTGGAGTCATTCCCATATGCCATGTGTAAGATCACCTAGAGGGGGGGTGAATAGGTGATGGCTAATCTAATGGTCACTTATGAACAAATAATGCGGAATTAAATAGATGACCAAATTAAACTTCTTTTAATTAAACACTTATGTATAACACAAGAGTGTTGCCGAATTCCCCTTGCGAGGCTCTGGACAAACTCCTCTAGATTCCCCTTGAATGGGTTGAGGTGCCGCGTTGGCTCTCTTGGTTGAATACAAGTGTTAGCAACAATCCCACGCAAGTATATATCAAATATGCACAAGTATATCAAGCATGTAAAGTAAATACAATGTAAGTAATGCAAGATATAATAGAGACAAAAAGAGTAAGAGAGCAAGAGTGAGCAATCACAAACACAAAGGGTTTGTTTCGAGGTTCGAGCACACTTGCTCTACATCCCCGCCTTCGACACACGAAGGATTTCCACTATGCACGATCCAACCGGATCTCTCCTTGGTGCCGCAACACCTACAAGCCCTCGGACTCCCAAAGTCCCTTACACACCATAAGCCCACCGGCTCGTCGAGGCCGCACCTCAAGCTACAAGTCCTCACTAGGACCCAACAACACCAAGTCCTCACTAGGACCCGAAACAAGCCGCGAACACAACCGTCCGCCTTCTCAAAGAACAAAGATGAACTTTGGTGATCACAACTCTTGATCACCTAAAATCCTCTCACAAAAACACTCCTATAGAATGAATCAATGGATGCTCAAGTGTTTGTGTGAGAAAGCAAGGAAAGAATCTTTGGTGAAAAACTCAAGAAAATCTCTTTTACACTCTTTGATAAAACTCTCCTTTTAATTGGAAGTATTGACTCTAATTTTTGTGGAGAAAACCCTTCAGAAAGACTGGGAAAAACTAGCTCTAAGGTCTCCAAAATCTTAGCTCAAAACAATGACAAAACCCCCTTTTATAGAGGCCAGAAAAATCTGACCGTTGGGCTCTGTCAGAGCTTCCGGTCGACCGGTCCGGTCGACCGGTCCGGTCGACCGGCAACGGTCAAAATCCGACCGTTGCAGCCACCACCGGTCGACCGACCCGGTCGCCGAACAACTGGAGGAGAGAGTAAACTCTCTGTCGGTTGACCGCCCGGTCGACCGATAATTCCCGAGAGCAAAGCTCTCTTAAGCGGTCGACCGGTCCGGTCGACCGTCCTCCAGTGCACACAGCGTGCACGCTGTGCACGTCCGTTCGACCGACCCGGTCGACCGGCTACTGTCAGTTCTGAAAAATCAGAACTGCCAGAACCAGAAAATGGGATTAAAGATTGGTCTTTTAACTTAATAAAAATCCCAGAAATTCACAGTAAATCCAGAAAATAGTTTCAATCAAAATAAAAACTGTTTTTCTAAAAATATGTTTTTCTAAAACTTGTTTTTCCATAACTTCACAAAATACAAAAACAAGATATTTTGAACTTATAAAGCAAAGTGTGTATGGATATGATCCACCACACAATCAAGATGAAATATCTAGTTTTTGACATAAGCACTAAACTTGTTTGGTTAAAGGATATGTATATAAGAAATTACCAAAACCAAAATAGATATTATGTCATAAGGAAAATCTCATCAAATACAAAAACAAGATATACTTTTAAAGCATAGTGTGTATGGATATGATCCACTACACAATCAAGATGAAATATCTAGTTTTTGACAATAGGCTCTAAGCATGGTTTTGGATATAAGAAATGTAAACTATGAAATACCAAAAACCAAATTGTATTTTATCACAAATAAAAATCTTTTCTTACTAGGAAATCTTTTATGAAAATCATTCTATCAAGAGTGTGTGTGTGATTCATACTTGAGCAATCCACCAACTATCTATCCTTTACATTTTAACTAAAACAAAAACAAAATCTTATACCTAGACACAAGTCTTCATCTTCTTGAAGTCTTCACTTGAGGCTTCTCATCTTCTTGACTTGGTCCAAGCTTGATCCAAAGCTCCTTGGATCACCCCGTGCTAGCTCCAAATCTTGACATTTAATCCTTTGTTGAGCTTGCACCTACTAAGATCTTGATAATGAATCTGTCACTAATTAAACACAAGATCATTAGTAATCATAACTTCATGAGTTGATCATCATCAAACTAGGGTGATAGGCCTTTGGGCCAACAATCTCCCCTTTTTGATGATGACAAAACTCATGAAGTTATATATGCATGGATTAAAGTAAAGCTTCAAAGAAGCTCCCCCTTAACTCATGCATATCAAATAAATGATAAAGATATGACAATGAAGCACATGACATGTATGCAAATGAATGGAGATAACACAAAAACAAATCTTTTTATCCTATTGCAATACAAAAAAAAACATATATGCATAACTAACAGAAAGACAAATACTTCTCCCCCTTAAGTAAAGAAAACATGCATATATACTCAAATACTTTCTCCCCCTTTTGTCATCATCAACAAGGGTTCAAAGTAAATCAAATCAAAAAAAATTTTCTCCCCCTTTTTGTCAAAAACAAAGAATAAGGAGGGGTAATCAAATCAATCAATAATTTATATGCGATATAAATTCATGAAGAGGAAGACGCTAAGTTAGCTTCCCTACACATATGCATTACATGAAGAAGGGATGATAAGCCCCAATTCACATAACACATATTATGTAATGCATAAGAGGAGATGTGAAGCTCCCCCTACACACGTGTACCACATAAAGAAAAGATGTTAAGCTCCTCAATTATAATATACTCAACATGAATCTATATGTAAGAGAGATGTTAAGCTCTCCTTGCATATAGGAAATACAAAACAAAACATTTTTAATTTTTCTTTATCAAAACAAAATTTTGAACTTTTCCCAATAAAACAAATTTTGAACCAATCATAATTTGTAATTTTGATACCAATAGAAATAGCACTTGAAGATGTGTGATATCAAGTTATCATTGCAAAATCTTTTAATGTTTCAACATATTGATATCAATTGTAATCATATAACAAATTTGAAGTTGAAGCATATTGATACCAAATGAAAGATCTAAAATAAAATCTTTTTATTTTCCATAAGCTTATGCATAGTTTATATAGGTGTTAACTTAACTTAGCATAAACTTATTGTGCTTTTAAGAATGTAAAACAATTGTAAATCAAGCACATGAAAATCATATATATGTATGTAAATAGATAAGACCAATGTGAAAATTAGGGCATACATATATAGGACCATAATGTGAGTAATATACCAATTGTAAAATTAATACTGTAAATCATGTATATACTCATAACCAAAAATTGGTAGGTTTGAAAAAAGTTATGTTTAAGCACTACCAATTTGAAGAATAAATAACTAGTTATAAATAATTTTTGAAAAACTAGTTAAAGATCCTTCAAAAACATGAAATCATATGTTATTCATGAATTATACTAAATACATACAAGTTTAAGCACTCATAGTCCATAAAGCTCAAAATTATCTTTTATCATAAAAGATGAGTGTTCAAAGGTTATGTAAATGGTATTTTCATGAAAGTAGAAAGTGAAGCATGAATCTCATGAAAATCTTATTTTTCATCTTAAAACAAATCATATATTTTTCATAAAGCAATACTAAATACACAAAGATTTAATCACTCATGGTCTATAAAGCTCAAAATATTTTGTATCATAAAGATGAGTATTCAAAGGATCATGTAAATAGTATTTTTATGAAAGTAGTCATTCAAGCTCAAAAAGATCATAAATCACATTTTGTTTTACACATGTTTTAATCTTTAATACAAATCAAAAACATGAAAAATCATCAAATTTTTTTTTTTATTATTTATTTAAAATACTAATCTTCATGGTATATGTATGATTTATCCAATTCTAACAATATGCATACATATCCCAAATCTAAAAGAGTCCAATATATATTGCATGAAGGCAAATGACTCAAGGGTATACATGTATATTTATTAGATTTGAATTAAACACACATATACATGAAGTAAAATCAAAGATAGGCATAACAAGTATAAATGACCGAATCATCAAAACTAGCCTATACACATGCATATAGTGGACACAAATGAGCATGAAGTTCAAATATATATGAGTCAATTGTAGTTCACTATTTGTACATGTATAATACAAGTTTTGATAGAAACTACACTTAAACTAGTATATACCACATGAAGCACCAAAAATATCTTAAAATATGAACATGCTATGAATATTATGAATGAACAAGCATGTACATAAATGAAATAGGAGTTTAGAAATTGTTACCAACTCCAAAGCTCCTAGCATGGTGGTTGATCCACCAAAGCTCCTTGATAGCGATGCAACCCAAAAGTATGTCCATCATGTCCAAGTGCATCCACTACCAATGTTACCATCCCTCTCACGTTTTGTGAGAGCCCTCACCTACATCACAAGCAAAAGGTGGGGGTTTTTGTACCCATATTTTCTTGGGTCCTATGGGGTTAGTCTTGTAAGGAACCCAAGCATTTTTATTTTTATCAAAAATAAGAACATTTAACCTTTCATAACAAAATTTCTTAGATGGCCTTTGCGGCCACAATGTGTACATGTGTACACCTTAGCATACTTATGAGTGGGAGTGTGAGCATGATGTGCATCATATGCATGGTCATAATGATGATGTGCATGAGTATGAGGAACTTGTTTCTTTTGAAACAAGGATTCAATCTAGTATGATTGAATGCACATGAGCTCAAATTAGAGCTCAAATTATCAATTTTATTTTTCAAAATTTTAATCTCATTTTGATCAATGTGTGCATGAGAAGCATGATGAGATATAGAATCCTTTCTTTTTCTTTTGTGAAACAAAATCTTTTTCTTTTTCACAAATTTTTCTTTTCAAAGATTTATTTTCTTGAAAAACATCTTCCTTTTGTTTTTCCACCAAATCAATCTTATTTTTCAAAATCATATTTCTTCACATAAAACATTCAATTTAGACATTAAGGAAATATTCTCATTTTTCAAATCTTCATTTTCTTTTTCTAAGCATGCCATTTTTTTCTAAAGAATCTTTATCATTAAGCATGGCATCAAAATTCTTTTTCAAAATTTTATTATCTTTTTCTAACATGTAATGTTACTTCTAAAAGAGTCATGTTTCTACATGCATGCAATCAAGTTCCTTTTCAAATTTTTATTTTTTTTTCTTTTAATCATGTTATATTTTTCAAGCACAAGATGACAAAAGGTAGCAAGCTCATCATATGACATGTCTACATCCTCATCATCGGATTCGGTGTTTACCTCAAGGGGTTATCCCCTTGGACCATATAGCATACGTTGGAGATGTCGCTTCCAACGTCCGAATCGCTCCCCGCATAGTATAGGTCCTTTTCGCCAAGGGAGGTGATGATGTTCCAAGCTACAAAGCCGATTCAACATTAGAAACCCTAGATAATAATCATCATTTAGGGTTGACTTAATAGCATGAAGGGCTTTTGCATTAGCCTCAATGTTCTTACCATTTAAGCAATATTCTTTATTAGTTGTGGCAAGATATACACTAAGGCCAAGTCCTTTGAGGAACAAAGACATCTTAACCTTCCAAATTTGGATGTTGAGAATGTCAAAGGTGGGTGGTGACATGAAGTCCATGGTGTGTGTACAAATATTGTGATTAGCCTACAATGAGGATCTTTACTCTTAGGTTGTTAGACCCAATATCAAGAGCACTAGCTCTGATACAATTGTAAGATCACCTAGAGGGGGGGTGAATAGGTGATGGCTAATCTAATGGTCACTTATGAACAAATAATGCGGAATTAAACTAAGATGACCAAATTAAACTTCTTTTAATTAAACACTTATGTATAACACAAGAGTGTTGCCGAATTCCCCTTGCGAGGCTCTGGACAAACTCCTCTAGATTCCCCTTAAATGGGTTGAGGTGCCGCGTTGGCTCTCTTGGTTGAATACAAGTGTTAGCAACAATCCAACGCAAGTATATATCAAATATGCACAAGGGTATATCAAGCATGTAAAGTAAATACAATGTAAGTAATGCAAGATATAATAGAGACAAAAAGAGTAAGAGAGCAAGAGTGAGCAATCGCAAACACAAAGGGTTTGTTTCGAGGTTCGAGCACACTTGCTCTACATCCCCGCCTTCGACACACGAAGGATTTTCCACTATGCACGATCCAACCGGATCTCTCCTTGGTGCCGCAACACCTACAAGCCCTCGGACTCCCAAGTTCCTTACACACCACAAGCCCACCGGCTCGTCGAGGCCGCACCTCAAGCTACAAGTCCTCACTAGGACCCAACAACACCAAGTCCTCACTAGGACCGAAACAAGCCGCGAACACAACCGTCCGCCTTCTCAAAGAACAAAGATGAACTTTGGTGATCACAACTCTTGATCACCTAAAATCCTCTCACAAAAACACTCCTATAGAATGAATAGCTCAATGGATGCTCAAGTGTTTGTGTGAGAAAGCAAGGAAAGAATCTTTGGTGAAAAACTCAAGAAAATCTCTTTTACACTCTTTGATAAAACTCTCCTTTTAATTGGAAGTATTGACTCTAATTTTGTGGAGAAAAACCCTTCAGAAAGACTGGGAAAACTAGCTCTAAGGTCTCCAAAAATCTTAGCTCAAAATAATGACAAAACCCCCTTTTATAGAGGCCAGAAAAATCTGACCGTTGGGCTCTGTCAGAGCTTCCGGTCGACCGGTCCGGTCGACCGGCAACGGTCAAAATCCGACCGTTGCAGCCACCGGTCGACCGACCCGGTCGACCGAACAACTGGAGGAGAGAGTAAACTCTCTGTCGGTCGACGCCGGCCCGGTCGACCGATAATTCCCGAGAGCAAAGCTTCTCTTAAGCGGTCGACGGTCACCGTCTCGGTCGACCGTCCTCCAGTGCACACAGGCGTGCACACGCTGTGCACGTCCGGTCGACCGACCCGGTCGACCGGCTACTGTCAGTTCTGAAAAATCTGAACTGCCAGAACCAGAAAAATGGGATTAAAGATTGGTCTTTTAACTTAATAAAAATCCCAAAAATTCACAGTAAATCCAGAAAAATAGTTTCAATCAAAATAAAAACTGTTTTTCTAAAAATATGTTTTTCTAAACTTGTTTCCATAACTTCACAAATACAAAAACAAGATATTTTGAACTTATAAAGCAAAGTGTGTATGGATATGATCCACCACACAATCAAGATGAAATATCTTAGTTTTTGACATAAAGCACTAAACTTGTTTTGGTTAAAGGTATGTATATAAGAAATTACCAAAACCCAAAATAGATATTATGTCATAAGGAAAATCTCATCAAATACAAAAACAAGATATACTTTTAAGCATAGTGTGTATGGATATGATCCACTACACAATCAAGATGAAATATCTAGTTTTTTGACAATAGGCTCTAAGCATGGTTTTGGATATAAGAAATGTAAACTATGAAATACCAAAAACCAAATTGTATTTTATCACAAATAAACAATCTTTTCTTAACTAGGAAAATCTTTTATGAAAATCATTCTATCAAGAGTGTGTGTGTGATTCATACTTGAGCAATCCACCAACTATCTATCCTTTACATTTTAACTAAAACAAATAAAATCTTATACCTAGACACAAGTCTTCATCTTCTTGAAGTCTTCACTTGAAGGCTTCTCATCTTCTTGACTTGGTCCAAGCTTGATCCAAAGCTCCTTGGATCACACCCGTGCTAGCTCCAAATCTTGACATTTAATCCTTTGTTGAGCTATGCACCTACTAAGATCTTGATAATGAATCTGTCCACTAATTAAACACAAGATCATTAGTAATCATAACTAACTTCATGAGTTGATCATCATCAAACACTAGGGTGATAGGCCTTTGGGCCAACACCATGAAACAAGGCTCTTCGGATACATCTCTCCTAGATCTCCTCATATTGTTGATGATCCTTGGAAGCTCCGGGATGTCAAGACGCTCCAAACTGCAAAAGCCGAATCAAAACTATCAAAAACAAGTAAAAGATTATTGTCAAAAGATGCTCTAAGTGTTTTAAAGTGCAAGTGCATTGGCTTTCTTATGCTTACTAGAATTTGGGAGGGCTTCTATGGTGATGGATTGATAAACTAGATGAACTAGTGTTTTTAAATATCTAGTCATGTTAACTTCAAAGAGTCAAGTCTAGTATGGTCAAACATGGGAGGGCTAGCCATAAGTGCAACTATATGTGTGCAAATGAAAATGCAAATGA